>JAATHB010000012.1:0-93107 GCA_014822075.1 Fusarium buharicum
ATTTAGGGCTATTATCTTATTTTGCTATTTAGTTAGTAGTCTTAGTATGTAATACTGTGAGGTGTTCAGATACTTTTAGACCTTAATTTTATCTTCGGTTGACGAACCGTTGCTGGGGAACATGGACACAGAGATAAGCTTGTCATTAAATTGAAAGACCATATCTGCGCCATCACCATCACCCCCATGCAGTTGGTAAACGGTAAGTTCGTCGCTTGCTTCTGTTTCCACTACGCCGCTCATTGATTGCTCCATAAGGCCAAACGTGAACTGCAAGTTAGGGGATCAGCAAGGCGGGGCTTGGTTATTTTGACAATGCGGAGGATTAATAAGCAGGAGTCTACGTATTCAGGATAACACACTCCCCCCACTAGATGATCCTCATTCTGAAATAACTCATCCAGGTCAAGTCCATACGAGTAAAAATCATTGTTCAGACGCCATTCCTTACTATCCTCGCGCCGACGCAAAACAAAAGGCTTATCCCCTCCTGGAAGGTAAACCATACTGTCCCCTGCGCAAGCCCGAGGGATGGATAAATCTTTTGGTTCCGGGTAGGTGGGCATTCCCAACCATAAGCTCAGGCCAAACAGCTCGTATTATATCAGCCATCTTTCCCTTAATGACAAGTCTGCCAACGTCCAGAAATTAGTTGGAGGATATCACAAAAGCGATATTCTTGGCTCTGATTATAGTAAAAACAAGTTTAGTTAAGACAGGCGAGGACGTAAGAAATGTTGAATAAGGCTTAGTCTCAGGTACAGCCGTTTGTATAGTGCTTCCTGTCTCAAAATCTGTTCCTGCATTTAGCGCCAGAATACATGTTAAAACCAGTCAAACGGACAATGCCTTTCAGACGGCTTTCGTTGTATGCGTCGGATGCGGCACTTCTATTGTCCCTGAAATGGCGACTGACTTTTTCATGGCTGGTGATTGTCTTCAGCCAACAAAATTACATCAGAATAATAAATGCCGGTTACGCTGATGTGTATCCCCCGAGTAATGAAGGCTTGGCCTTTGTAGATCGATTTCCTTCGTCGGAGCCTTTTGGCTGATATGTTTTAACCTTGTATGTTCTAGCCGCAACGCCATGGTCCGGTTTTGTCTTTGATCAGTCGAGCTTCAAGACATACGGAATTGTCCCCAAAGATTAGTGCCAGGGCTCGCTGTACCAGTTAACACAGCAAGGGGGAACTTTTTCTCATTTTACTGGTATAGGTACTCATCGCACTAACATTTCGAGCGTAGTGGCGATGTTGATCCAAAACCGATGATATCTAATATGGCGTATTTGCTTGTTGTTGGCTGTTCACCATGTCGCGCCGAGAACGTAGAATAAGAAGTTATTATGCGCCGTCTATTTCCTGTTACCAATAGCTCAGACTAAGCTTTCAATCCACTGCAGTAGTGCCGCAAAGCCATGTGTTTGCCTAGGCTGGTCGATCAGCTGAGTATCCTGCATTGCCGGGGAAACTTTACATGCCAAGGATGTTGCCGACGAGCAACGGACATTACTTAACTTGTATTTACCTCTTCATCTCTTTGCTCCATTGTTCTTCTATTTAAACAATCCAGTGCATCTGTCGGCCTCCTAGCAATGGGTCAATACGGCTTTCTGATACCGGACCGGTATGTCCGGGAGATCCCTAATGAAGTTGACATGAACGCAGCCAGCATATTCTGGGGGTTTTCTCTTGGAGTAGCTGTATTCTGTGTCGCCAAGGGTTCAACACAGACTTGGCGGGCATGGAAGAGATATCGACGCATCACAACCTACGTGATGATGATTTGGGCTGTTTGGTTTAGCAGTATGGTCCTTGGAGCCTTGGCTTGGGGCTTTCAACGACAATACATCGACCCAAGGTGATTACCTCCATTCAAAATTACTCATCCCACTCGCCATACTGACTTCTAACTTAGCTTTGGGTTCTACTTTGCTGTCGGTACGTTCCATGCCATTGTATACCAATGACTGTCTAACAGGAAATAGCCTTCTTCTGGGCCGTACAAGTTCAATTCCTCTTGCAGATCATTCTCAACCGACTTGGACTATTGATGGTCGTGCCTGGACGGGCTGCGCGTCTCAAGTGGATCGTCTTCAGCATCATTCTGGCCATCAACATAAGCGTGTTTATTATCTGGATGCCGGCTCGACTTCAAATCAATGATCGATGGATTCGCCTCAATGAAATATGGGATAGATGTGAAAAGGTCATATTTGCACTCGTTGATGGAGTTTTAAATGCCTACTTCATCTATCTGGTGCGATCACGACTTATTGAGAATGGCCTGACAAAGTATATCCCCCTCTATCACATGAATCTAATTCTCATCTTCTTGTCGCTATCATTAGACGTACGTCAAACCGTCCTGGCTGTTCTTGTTCTAGCATGCTAACGCTGCTCCAGGTGGCTTTAGTCGGCCTGATGTCCATGTCTAGTAGCTTGGCGTGAGTGTTATCTTATCTTTCGTCATGAAGGGTTCTGACCATGCCTTCAGATACCTCTCGTTCCATCCAGTCTGCTACCTTCTGAAACTCCATATTGAGATGAAGATGGCTGAGCTTATTACCAAGATCGTTCGCTCTTCAGGAGCTCGCGGCTCCGAAGATACATACTATCGTCAGAGTGGGAGCAATGCAAAGACTAATGGATCTTTGACAAAGTCCAAGATCTCGAATAGCCTATCTGGGACACATGGTGCGTTGCAAGGAGATAATGTGATTCACATCGAGGGCGGAGAACGGGATAGCTCTATTGAGTTGGATATTACAGATGGGGTAAACCCTTCCGGCATCATAAAGACTGTTCAGACTACGGTCGACAGGTCTCCAGCTCATCCGAGGTTCGAGAGGGACGAAGATTTGCACAGTAGAGCGAGTTCCACACAGAAGTTGCGCTATTGATAATTGGGTTGGGCCTAACCATTATCAAACAGATAGTAATTTTTAATACATGTTATAAAAATTAACTACGAGATTTCTTGGAGACAGTAGGAATGAAAATTATGTTTACTAGAAACAGGAATGATATGAAGCATGCTGTTGGCTAAATGAGGTGCGAACATCGAATGGCAATCTCAATTGCAGCCTCTCAGCTATACCTTTTCTGTCTCCATGACTTTGAACTCGACGCTTGATTTCTCAGCGTCCTGTTGCACAGCGGGATCAGGGACTTTGTAGGTTCGAAAGTTTCTCGCAGGCAGTTTCTCGTTGAACTAGATAGTAGACGTTATGAGTCTCACGTCGCTCAACGGTATACTAGGGGTGCTCACCATAGCGTCAATCTCTTCCAAAGTGCGGCCTTTTACTTCAGGCAAGTAGAAGTAAACCCAAACGGCACAGATAATACAAGAGGGAAACCAGATGTAGCCGTATCTAGGACCCCAGTTCAATGCGCTAGGGTTAATAAAATACGGAGCTGTAAAGGTGATGAGCCAAGCGCCGAGAAACCCTGCTGCTGCGGC
Source organism: Fusarium buharicum (assembly GCA_014822075.1). Taxonomy (NCBI): domain Eukaryota; kingdom Fungi; phylum Ascomycota; class Sordariomycetes; order Hypocreales; family Nectriaceae; genus Fusarium; species Fusarium buharicum. Next base: position 3,466 of record JAATHB010000012.1, read on the forward strand.
GAGCCCAAACGTGTAGCTTCGAAAGCGTTGTGATGGGATTTCTCCAGCAACCAGCCAAGAATACGGAGCGATCATGCCCTGTATAGCAATTTTCAATGGCCAAATCATCAATATGAACAGAGAATACTTACATTGTAGCCCATAATATACAAACACGACAGCGCAACAAGTACCTTTCCTGTGACGATTGCACCTGAGTTCTTGTCGTATACAACAGCGATGATCAGTTGGAAGAAACCCGCAATGATGAGGCCACAGAGCAATAAAACTCGGCGTCTTCCGTATCGAACAACAATAAAGGCATTGATGATGATGGCAATCATGCCCGCCATGCTGAGGACGTTACTCATCGCAAAAGGATCCTGAACCTCAGCCATAGCGAAGAAGTAGGCCTTGTAAGCTAGACAATAAGTTAGCTGTGGAGTCTCTTATCTCGCAATAAGGAGACACTTACCAATGATAAACATAGAACCAGACGCAGCTTGAAGCAACACAGCACAAACGGACACAATAGTTCGTCTCCGATCAATCGGATCATTGAACATGTCCAGAAACCCAACGCTATTGGCCAAAACCTGTTCTTTATCGATGGCTTGTCGAATATCAGCCAACTCCTCTTCCACATCGGCATCGTCTGGCCTCAACCATTTCAGTGACTTGAGACCATTCTCATAGCGTCCTTGAAGTATGAGCCACCGTGGCGACTCGGGGATGAGATACATAGCACCAAAGATGAAAACAGGCACGACATAGATAACGCCGAGAGGGATAAGATAGGCCGAGCGATCTGGGCGCTTGGCTGTCGTCCAGTCGATAATTGTTCCGATGAGAGTTCCCTACAAGCCGGAGTTAATCCATAAGCCTGATAATTCTACCGCTGATACTTACAAAAGTTGTGCATAGATGGAACACTGTCAAGAAGAGGCCTCGGTACTTGGCTGGGCTGCTCTCCTGGATATAAAGCTGCGAGAACGTCATGAAGTAGCCATTTGAAAGTCCGATGAGAAAGCGGCCCAGATAAAGAGGTCCAATATCAGTTGTCGTCATCATAATAATGTTGGATATGGCACAGAGCAGACATGCCAACCGAAGACACGTCTTTCTTCCGAGCTTTGTCGCGACAACCCCAGCAAGGCTGGAGCTTATGAAAGCTCCAAGTGTCATAAGTGACGAGATGAGCTGCTGTCGAATGGTTGATATGTTCCATCCTATGGCGGTTTCTGGGGCTTGGTAACCATAAATCTGGGCAACATGAGCTGTCATTCCTTTCTCCGAACAGCAAAAATCCAATGATCTCAGACACTGACCTTGAGGAAGCCAGGCATGGCCTGGAGCCCTCCAATCAACCCAAAGTCAAGACCATATTGAAAGGGAGAAAGCACAATAATGCCACATGCCACAAAACACCGCCAATTGGCGCGAATAGTGTCTTTTGATGAGTCTGTCATAGTCTCTAGGCCGAGTGGAGCGAAATCTAGAAATTGGATTGAGCAGATGTAACTTGACACTTGATTGCCAAGGCCTTGCGGTCAAATGTTTCCTTTCATACTCAAAGACCAGATTGGGATGCGGAGCCAGGCATTTGACAGCTATGCAGCTTTCCTACCAACATGAAAGTCTCTTGTAGAGACGAGGGTCGATACGTGCGGGGTGCATCAGAAATGTTGCACTGGGAGCAACAGATCCGAGTGTTGGTTACATCTCGTAGATCAGGCTGAAAACATCAAACATTTGTGTTTCTAGCCTATCTAGGAGACTCTTCCGATACAATGAGCAACCCGATTGAAGAAAAGGTGATATCGGATATTTGAGGGGAATTGTAATTCCCAACACGCAGAAACTGTCTCATCATCTCATTTTACAATCCTCAGATTCCAGTTACAGGTCTTGAGCCACAGCGACTTGTTTCTGACAAGCAACATTGGACTGAAAGCTCAACTGAGCAGTCTTGCACCAGCCTTGCTACTCAGAGAGACTAGATCGGATATCAAGCATTCTCTCCGTCTCGTTCCAGAGCCTTTTTGCAGCCTCCTCATCTCTGGCATGAGCGGCCAGCCTGTCATTCGCAATCTGGCAGTCCGCCAAGTAGCAAACATTGTTGTTTGCCATATTGCCAAGTCCCGGATCAAATGCCGTGACCAGGGTTGTTGCAGATCCCTGGTCCAAGGACATCCAGCCTCCGTTGGGGACCACCCTTTCCAAGGCACTCTTCCCCTCTTCATCCAGTCTCCTTGATAGGCCCGTGTGAATTGTTCCGGGATGTAATGAAAAAGCGATTACATTCAGATCATGTTGGCGAAGCCGCTTCGTTAACTCCGAAGCATGCAGGATGTTTGCTGTTTTACTTTGTCCATAGCCAATGAAGCCGGGATAGCCATCCTTGACTTGCAGAGACCCTGGAAAAATGGTCTTGGGAGGGCGCTCTTCTTCCGGAACTCCATCGTAGATGGCACGTCGGAATGCATAATCACTAAACCGGACCGGGGATAAACGGTGGCCATGGCTGCTGACGTTGATAATGCGCGTGCATCCTTGAGGGGAGTGCGACCCAGCTTCGAGTATCCTCGGTAGGAGGAGTTCGGTGAACAGAAAAGGGCCAATGTGATTTGTAAACAGCTGAAAGTCGACCTCGGTTCCATCTGGGGTTGTAACTGGATCACGAGTCTGAAAGCTAACTCCAGCGTTATTGATCAGAACATCGATATGATCGAGGCTCGAGTTGGTCTCAGCAGCTGCGTTTCTGATAGAATTAATGGAAGACAGATCCAATAGAACAACCTTGACTGAAACCTCTGGGTAGCGAGATCTAATATCAGACGCGACTACTTCCACTTTTGATTGTGTGCGTGAAGCCAGGACGAGTATCGCTGGTGACTGGGATGCTATCGCCAACGCGGTGGTTGCCCCAATACTCGACAGGCTCACACCAGTGAGAACAACTTGAGGAGTCAGAATTTGGACACTATTAGAGACGGAATAGCCGACTCACCGTTTTTGCCTTTGATCTCATCGTCAAAAAATTTCGCTACTTCTGTACTTGTGGTACTTGAGTCAAACTGCATGTCGGAGGTCATTTCGTAGGCTAGGGGTTTCTGCAGCCAGATTCCGCCGAAGCAAACAGATTCCTTATTGAGGGTTTTTATCTGCCCGGGTATTATTAAAGCATGAACAACCAAGCTGTTGGCTATAAAGGATGCTGGTTGCGTTGCATTTGAGCGGGGAACAAACAGGAGAAAATCACCTCGGCATTGTCAAGATCATGGTATCCGAGACGCACTGGCATAAGAGATGTGTTGCAATGAATATGAATTCTTTGGGACAACCATTTGCGCCCAATGAACTGTTCCGTCACTACAAATTATGTCACCAACTAAATCAGGTATCAAGGTCATCATTGTTGGAGCAGGATTTGGTGGTTTGACCGCTGCCATTGAATGCCATCGACAAGGCCATGATGTTGAGATTTACGAATCATTCGCCGAGCTAAAAGTCCTGGGAGATATCATCTCATTTGGTGGCAACGCTGGTCGTATCTTCCACCGGTGGTCTAACGGAGAGATTGTGGCTAGGCTTCGCCCGCTATGTATTGACATACAAGACTACGGTTTTCGAATCCACAAATGGGACACCGGAGAAGTGGTGTATCATCAAAAGAGGCCACCTCCAACTCCCGAAGCGCCAGTCTTGAATGGCCATAGAGGGGAGCTGCATGAGATCATCTTCAACTACGCACGCGATGAGCTCGGTATTCCCATTCATCTTGGCCAAAGAGTATCGGAATATTTCGAAAATGATCTGAACGCAGGCATTGTTCTCAAGAGTGGGAAGAAGGTATTTATCCTTGATTCTCTAAACCTCTTTTTACTCAACTCCTTCTAGGTTGTTGGCGATGCAGTATTCGGGGCAGACGGAGTTCGGTCTAAAGCCAGAGAGCTTGTCTTGGGTTATGTCGATAAGCCCAAGAGCAGTGGCTACGCCGTATGGAGAGCATGGTATGTAATAATCTGGAATGAAGGGGATATGATCTAATGGTATAATTAGGTTCTCAAACAAGGACATGATTGCAGATCCTCGCACAAAAGAGTTTTGCGAGCATGGTGATACTTTCAACGGCTGGATTGGTCAAGATGTGCATTTCCTATTTTCTACCTTGAAAGGTGGCAAAGACTGTTCCTGGGTATTGACCCACAAAGATGACCACGATATTGACGAATCTTGGTCGTTTCCTGGCAAGATCGAAGAGGTGTTAGAAGTTCTTAAAGACTGGGATCCTACTTGTCGAGCGATTGTAGAAAAGACACCCGCAGTTGTTGATTGGAAGCTGGTATATCGCGATCCATTACCGACTTGGATCAGTCAAAGAGGCCGCATTGCCCTTCTTGGTGATGCAGCTCATCCTTTTCTGCCGACGAGTGCTCAGGGTGCAACGCAGGCTATGGAAGACGGTGTGACAATTGCTGTCTGCTTGAAACGCGCTGGAAAGGATGACATACCTGGTGCGCTACGGGCTCATCAAGCTCTCAGGTACGAACTCGCATCAACCCATCGTCTTCTTGGATCTTAACGCGAGTTTGCAGATATGACCGTGTAAGAGCCGTCCAGAAAACCGGGGAAACCACGAGAGATCTCTGGCATAAGACGGACTGGGCCAAGGTAAAGGAAGACCCCAGCAGCATTGGGTTCCCAAGGGAGGACTGGATACATCAATTTGACGCTGAGCGGTATGCGGAAGAGGCATTTGGCAGTGTTCATAAGAGCAACAACCAACCAGCTTCTGACTCGAATACAAGGAAATTTTTGAATGAGGAGGTACCTACAAGCGCTATAATAACTAGCTAGAATGGCAATTCGAACGACTACTTCATGCTCCTCCTCACAGTTGGTCTACCTTCATCATCACAGTCTTCACCTCCAAGAAGTTATCCATGCTATGCTGCCAACCTTCTCGGCCCTGACCCGATGCTTTATAGCCACCAAAAGGCATGTCCCTCGCTGTCGAGGGACTAGTGCAGTTAATACCGACATAGCCTGAATCGAGCGCTTTGGCGACTCTCATGGCTCGGTCGAGGTTCTTTGTGTAGACCGCTGCATACAGGCCAAACTCCGTATCGTTCGCCTTTTGAATAGCTTCTTCCTCAGTTTTGATGACGTTGATGTTAACAACGGGACCGAAGATCTCTTCCTTCATAATCTTGGCGTCCTCGGGTGTATCCAGGAAGATAGTGGGTTCGACAAAACATCCTCCAGTGCTATCAAGGCTTCCCTTTCCTCCAAGTGCAAGCGTGCTAGACTTTTTACCCTCTTCGATGTATCTCAAGACGCTGTCGTATTGCGTCTTGTTGGCCTGTGGACCATGGTTGACACCCTGCTGTGTTGGGTCGCCCGCCTTAACAGCAGCCAGCGCTTTCTTGGAAGCCTCGACAAACCTGTCGGCGATAGTGTCTTGGACATAAACGCGGGAATTGGCCATGCAGACTTGTCCGCTGTTGAACTGGATACTGTTCATAGTGTCTTTGACGGCTTGATCAAGATCTGCATCTTCGAAAATGATGGCAGGTGACTTCCCACCGAGCTCAAGAATGACCTTTTTCAAGTTTGACTTGGCAGCTGCTTCTTGAATAGCTCGCCCAGTGCGACCAGAACCTGTAAAGGTCAAGACTTGGACATCCATATGTGAAGCGAGGGCAGCGCCCGATGGGTTACCATGACCGGAGATGATGTTGAAAACACCTGGTGGGAACCCAGCCTTGTGAATCAATTCAGCAAATTTGGCCGGACCAAGAGGTGCTTTCTCGCTTGACTTGAGGACGACGGTGTTTCCAGTGATCAAAGCAGGAGCTGTCTTGGTAGCAAAGAACACAAGAGCCGCATTCCAGGGAATGATAGCCGCGACGACTCCGAAAGGTTGGCGGAAGGTCATGTTAACATAGCCAGGCGTGTTCAGGCTGGCTTGGCCTTGAATCTGTCCCCAAGCTTCGGCGTAGTGGTCATAGCTTGAAGCTGCCACATGACCATCAAAGAAGTGAGGCAGTGGACGACCCATTGACTTGGCCTCGAGGAGAGCGAGCTCATCATTGTGCTCTTTGATTAAAGCGGCGAGTTTCTTCAAGTAGCCTCCGCGTTTGGCTGGGTCTAGGGCTGACCACCCTGGAAAGGCGCGTTGGGCAGATGCAACGGCTCTGTCAGCATCGTGCTTAGTGGCTTCGGGGACTATACGGGTCAACCATTATTAACTGGTTAGTTGATGTGGTGACTTGGGCTGGTTCTCACCTTCGGCAACTTTGGCGCCAGTTGCCGGATTAAAGAGGGGAAATGTGTTTCCATCCGAGGCTCCAACCAACTGCCAGACAACGTTAGTAACTGATTATTATTCTCAATAGCAAGTGATAGGATGAAAAATATGTACTTGACCGTCGATTAGCATAAGAGGCTTTACTACCTCATGCTCAGTTGATCCGTTTGTGCTGCTCATTGCGAGTTCGTGTTCGTGTTCCCAATGTAAAACTGATGGTGTGGAGTTGACAACTACCGTGCTACCACGATCTGCAAGCCTGATGTTTTTATAAGTAGAAGCATCCTTGTTCAGGCTATAACCATTTGGTTTCACATGACATCAATCATTTTCGAGATAGCAAAGAAATCACGCGTCACCCCCACAAGAACAATGAGGGGTTGGCATTACGCAGTATTTCGGCGTATAACGGTTTGCAGCCGGACAGAAGGGTTTATGGCGATACCGTAGATAACCATTAACTCCGTTACGCCCTATACGCCCTGTGGACCAGAGTTGTATCTGATCAACTTCATCTGTTTCAGCCTCACGTAAAGGGTCGCAATCGATCAGTCATGGCTATCTTTTCACCCACTTTCAACTGTCAAAGTACGCATTAAGAATCACAAAGCATGCCGATGTTCCCGGCCCTCTACTTTGTATCTTGGAAATCATGTTTCAAAATGTCACCTTACGAACCCTTCTATCCCACTATCCCACTATCCCACCAATAATTACTAATTAATCAACACAGGTTACCTAACCTATAACCTAAATAAGAACATTGTTACAAAAACAATCATTAGCTAGACTGCTTCCATATAGTTTAGTGACTAGCAGCATCTGATACTTTTACCTGCCCTATCGGTCGAAGGGAATATTTTGGCTGTAAATGCCTTTGCTGTATGCCTTACATGTAATCTGTAGATGTCAACGCCCATGGCGTATGGTCAATGATATGTTCACTCAAGATTAAGACTGCATTTATTTTTACTATCATGGAAGTAGAATAACTTTCTTTGCAGAAAAGGCGCGAATTCCGTTTGTGTGTCTATAAACTCGATGGAATAGAAAATATTTAGCCAAGCAAGTAATGTGTTCTCGTGACCAGCCAAGCACACGTGCCTCATGGCATGGCCAGTTTTATCATGAACGTTTGTGCCTTGACGCCCTGCACCAGAGTGTCATTGTCAGGAATGCGAAGCGTGCGGAGTACTTTTCAAGCGCCACCCGCAAAGAACTTCCTCGGAATCGGTGCATCGCTGCAGGGTAAAACAAAGAAGGCAATTTCCGAGTCCAAGCCCGCCGAACACTTTTACCTGGGCGATTGTCCCAGCACTCCTGAGCCATTTGTTGACACCGTTGAGCTTGTCTGTGGAGATGAAATGGAGCCTTGCCTGCGGCCGCTAGATGTCTCGGCAATACGATACCTGGGAGACCATACGGAAGCTGATAGGCTCGAGGTTGTGTCCAAGTTGACTGGGCGAGCACCAAGCCCTTCCAGAGCAAACCGGAGCCTGCATGGCTGCTATAGGGAGGAGGCCAAGGATTGATCACACGAATTAGATTCATTTGGGGACGTGCTTGATGTAATATATCGAATGACCTGCTATCTGAAGTTGAGGTGCTTATTTGGTTGAGCATGATTTTCATTCTATGCCGTGCTCTACCCATAATGTATGAAGTGTATGTCTTCTAAGTGGTGCTTGTTCCTGAGAAGTGTGTTTTATACACATCGGTAAATAATATAGTTCTTTTCTAGCATTTATAGAGTATGTGCATGTACCGTATCGGCTCATGACATTTGGTAGACCCAATTAGCGTGCCAGTTAGCCCAAACCGGCTGGTCAGATGATGCCGCTCTCCCCCACAGATATCAAGCCTGTGTTGCTGAGGATAATCAGCGTGGCAACTAAAGACGTTTTTACCTTACATTTTTATTCAACGGAAGTTATTCACACTAGCGTTGTATATCAAGACACAGCCTAAGATGCAGGCTATTAGTATACCTAGCATTGAGTGGGCCGTGGCTCCAGAACGAAAAGGTATGTCTCTGTAATTTAAGTTGAAGTGGAAGGCGGTTTAAGTATAAGCGAAAATTGTTGGAAATATCTTTTCTTATTCAATCTAGCATAAGTCCAAGATAGTTTATTTATTACTAAGTTATAATTAACGAGACCCTTAATGAAGTGAAATATATACTAGATTCTACTTAAAATAACAGTAGGGCGCCGGGTAAGCTAGCTGTCAGTTTAGTAACTATAATAGTATTGCCGAATATACAGATAGATAGGCAGGGAAAGTCCCTTGCGAAGCGGAAAATCCTTCCTTCCACGATTATATATAATAAGTTAAATCGATTTAGCTCCCTCGGCCACATACCCTTCAGTCAGGTTTATCAGAAAGGTTATGTGTTTAAAGCCCACCGGGTGGAGTAGAGAAAGTTATTTTGAAATCAAAGGTTCCGAAATGTCTGGTTTAGCGATGAGTCTTGAAGATCTCCCCCCGTACTTTAGATTTCCTAGAGACTTACATATCGCCGTAAAATAACTTCCATATGCAATCGTACATTCATCGTTAGAGAACCGAGTAGGACGCGTGAAGTAACACTATGTTCTATTAGAGGATATCCATATCGGAGCTGGATACTTTTTATACTTACGTAGTACTTGGTCCTGCTGGGATTATCCGCAGCTCCCGTTAAACTATCAACTCTACGCCAGCTTCCTCTCTTGCTTACGCAAAGGGTCTCACCCAAATCATGTCTGTAGCCACGGCAGTAGGTCCAACCGCTAGCTGCGCATGAGCCAATGCTGGAAGGGTTAGTTGTCTGGCTGTCAACATTGCTCGTGTCAGAAAGCCAACTATCACGAACAAGGCTGTCCCCTTCATTAAACAGGCCTAAACCTTAAATAATTCGTATTTAAGAATACAACTAAATATCAGTGGAGGGATTTCTTTGTAGGCAGGCATGTCAGCCCGCTACCCAACCTATAACGCCCGCTTGAGTATGCTAATTACAGAAAACAAGGTCTTACTTGGGAGGGAAACTTATTAGTATAGTGACTAGTAAAGTGTAAAGCTCATTAGCAATTACTTAAGCATTCAGGTTTAAGTACGAGAGAAAGAATCATTTTACTTATCGACATGGAAAACATATTTGTCCCAGGCAGAAGCGTCATATAATATCTTTCAAGGGGTTTTAGTAAACATTTGCCTTTATCTCATCCGTGATGCCAGGATATTTTACCAAAAATACCTGGCAGCTCTTATTCTCAGTACCTAGCCCGTCGTCGGGTATATAGTTTTAGATATCCCTGCCGCCTGCTTCACAGGCATAATTGATGCTCGGATGTTCGGATGCTCGGCTATCTGTCCTAATCATGACATGGATCAGTCTACGGACAGGTGCCAGTCAAACTACGGCCCTACTGAGTGACCTACCCCAAGTATATAATTTGTTGAGACCATCATCTTGCTGTGAAATTTCAGGTTGCAGGACAATTCCTTTCCATGTGTGGCTTTTGTGGCTGGAGCTCAGAACAATTAGGGATCGTCTGAGTTCCACTTGTGGTAAGGCTGATCTAGCCTACCATTAATTCGGGATGATCGGCAACTTGTCGCGTATATCTGCCAATTCAGCCGTAATGATTGCTTACAGAGAGACATATCCAGCAGGGATAAACTATGGCGCGAGCTAGTTAACGATATATATGTATATATATGTTGATCTATAGTTAAACCTTAGTTATACCTCCGGAAGCTAGATTAAAGCTGTATTACAATGTATATAATTTAAGCTTATAATAAAATATTACAGTTATATAGTATGGAAAAAACGATATAAACTTCCAGTAGAAACATCGCCTTCTAGCCAAGTTTAGACGGCACTCTTCGTCAACCTTGTCTCCTCCCTCAACTCCTCACTTCATTTCCACACGCCGAACAGTTAACTGTATCCTAACTATTTAACCCAGCACGTCTATCAAAGACAAGCTCCGTATACAAAAAAAGACACAATTGCACCTTTCTTTATTGGATACAATAATTCAGCATGCCTGTAACTGCAGTTCTGCCACGGATGCCTATAATATAATAGCCTAGCTAATTTGCACGGCTGTTTACTACTAGCTAGCTCTGTTATAAGATTGTCTTATGTCTTATTATTCCCCCCTTAAGCGCTTACTTAAGCCAAAGACTTAGGTGGAAGATTACCCCGCAAAGTAACTGCCAGGGAGTTTGGTGTTTTTTATATTTCTCTTCCAGTTCATTTCCCAAATTTTCCATCTGGGCCTCTTGTTAACTTTACTTTCTCAGCCCATTTACAAGCCAACGAATATGGTTAACACAGGAAAGCCGAGTAGAGGCTGCGCTATATGCAAAAAGCGCAAGATAAAGGCAAGAACAACTGCATAATCAGACTTCCCAAGAGCATCTGAGTTTTTATTAACGGCCTCTAGTGTGATGAGTTAACACCAACATGCACCCAGTGCAAGACAGCTGGGTGGACTTGTCCAGGTCCTTCAGAAGCCAAGGTTATCTTTCGCAATCAGACATCCACGGACCTCACAAAGAATCTTACTCGTGACACTGGAGCTTTTAGTGCAAGTGAATCTGGAAATTTGTCAGGCACAAACTCCGACACTTGGAAACGGCCAGTATCTCCCCCGACTATAGATAGAGCCACGACGTTCTTCATGAGGCAGTATGTTTTTGAAACAATGAGTCCAGGCAGCTCTACGACACTTCAAGACAATCATGAGTACCTTCCTGGACTGATGCGCAATCAAATTTCTGAATTTGGCCTCCTCAGCACGACTGTGGCGGCTGCTGGATTCGCTGCTCTTTCCAATGCTGGTAATGTTCCAGAGTGGCGTGCTCAAGCACTTCAACTATACGGCAGCGCCATCACTCAATTACAAGTCGCTCTCCGACATCCAGGGAGAAGAATATCTGATGAAACGCTTGGGGCGGTACTTCTTATGGGGACTTTCGAGGTCCGTTGATATGTATGTCGATAAGAAGTCCTTTCAACTGACCACGGCAGAACATTGTTTCTGCGGACGTCAGCTCTATGAAGGCTTTCAGTCAACACGTTATCGCAGCAGCTAGATGCATCGAGATGCGTGGACCAAATCAATTTCAAAGCGTGGTTGGCTTGAAGTTGTTCATGCAGATGCGACGAATTATGGTAAACCATCTCGTGCTTCACCCACCAATGTGCATACGTCTACTTACCTGCCACTAGATCACGACATGTCATCAGCTTCAAGAACCTGTACCTTTCGAGTTGGCAAAATGGTCGCGGTGGGCTGAACGTAGCCAAACTAATGACCTAGTCCCAGTGAACCACTTCTCAGAGATCAATGAGGTTCTAGCTAGTGTCCGTGCTAAGTTGAAGTATCGATGCATTACAGACCCTGCTGTGATCTCTGCGCAGCTCCTTGCAATCGACAGAAGGTTCGAGGAATGGGCGCGTACACTCCCGAAAAGCTGGGAATACAAGTCGTATCGATCAATCAGGCCAGAAGGAATACCCTCTACAAGATACCATTCGCAGTACGACGTCTACTCCGATCCATGGATTGCGTGCGTGTGGAATTGCTACCGCAACGTTAGACTGCTGATACATGAGTCCATCATTGTGGCCACACTCAAATATGGGACGAATGAACAGAAGAATAGCCTTCAGAGCTCTGCCAAAGTTCTCAACGCCATGGCAGACGGAATATGTCAGAGTGTTGCGTATCATCTCGGCTATCAGCCACGTGATGGCACAGCTGATGGCACCATGCAGATCAAATTTCCAGATAGTAATCCTAGCCCTGGGGGTTTCCTACTTCTCTGGCCATTGTTCTTCTCGGGTATCCAGAGGACGACACCCCCGGATCAGCGACAATGGGTTTCAAAGACAATACGCGGAATCGGTCTGCAAATGGGCTTGCAGTTGGCTATGTCAATGACTGAGTTACTGGACAAGTACCAAGAGGAAATTTCGTTCTCGGATAATAACACTTTCCTACTGGGTGAATGGCATCCAAACTAGATAGTCTAGTCGAATTCCAAATCATTGTCTATTCCTAAAGGGGAAGCATCTATCCGTAGTAAATAACGTGGCAAATTAATCGTCCACTAGAAACTGACATAAGCGCGTATTGTAGAGACAAAATAGTATCAAGCTTCATGTTTTCAGGGTAAGCTACCCATGCCTGAGATGCCATCCTTGTACGAAAGTTTCAATCTCATTGGCTGCCTCGCATGGCTAACTAAAGGAAGGCTAGAGAAACGCTGGTGCAGGGATGCATTCCTTTACCCCTCCTTGTTCAATGCTGTTGAATGACGATCCTGATACAATTTGGAGGAAACGGCTCTAAATTCTGCAAAGACTTTTGCGAGTGCGAATGTGGCAGTGTTCAGGAGGCCAGTCGTTTCTGGTATAAGAAGGGAGGACTGCGAGGGCATCTCAATCTGAGATATCTCATATCTTTATCTTCCCCAACAACTTCAACACACTTGTGTAGCCTTAGCTTACTAGCATAATACTCGACCTTCTCTTGTTCATTTCAGCTACTCTATCAAGTTTATCTTGATCAACTCAGGTTGTGAAACCTACAAACGTACAAGATGACAGACACAGGAAATTTCGTCATCTTTGGACCCAAGGCTAACTGTACATTGGAGGTAAGATAACTTACAAAAGTCGAAAGTGCAAATATCTATCTCTCAACAACGGGACTTGGCGATGTAACTAGCAGGCCAAAATCCTTTACTTCAATTTGTTCATCGAAGGTACCAGTTATTGACAATGTTATAATAGCTTTGCCCCATTGAGATGAGCGTTTACAGCTATCGGCCCTCCCTGCCAGCAAACATCTCATTCGCCGCTCTCTTCACAGCTGGCACCGTGGTACACATCTATCTCGGTCTGAAGTGGAAGACCCCATGGTTTATGTGGTGTATGATCCTAAGCTGCACACACGAAGTGGCCGGTTACGTTGCACGCATCCTTCTCTGGAAGAATCCTTGGAGCTTCGGTGCTTTCATTACTCAAATCAGTATGTGACTTCAGCGACATCGTTGCATTCAAAAGATACTAATCGATGATAGTCTGCATTACCCAAGCCCCTGTCTTCTACTGTGCAGCAATCTATGTTACACTCGGTCAGAGGTTAGTCAAATCTTGTTCGGTAGAGATATGGATCATTGACATCTGCTTAGCATTGAATATTACGGCCCAAGTCTCGCTCGTTTTCCAACAAAGTTCTTTGCCTGGGTATTTGTTCCTTTTGATATCATCTCACTTGTCTTGCAAGGTACTGGTGGCGGTTTGTCAGCATCCTCGTCTGGTGCTAGTCAGGTCGGAGTCGATGTTGCTATGGCAGGCCTTATCTTACAGGTCATCATGCTTGTTGCATTCAGCGCTCTCTTTGCAGACTATATGATTCGATACCTTCGATCTAAGAAGACCAGGAATCTTCAGTCACGAGACAAGCTATTCTTTACCTTTCTCGCCATTGCTGTTCTCGCCACCTTGGCTCGCTGTATCTTCCGCGCTGATGAGCTCAAGGAGGGCTATCAAGGAGAGTTGATCAAGCATGAGGACCTCTTTATCGCATTAGAGGGAGTGTGAGTTCTCCTAAATTCCCATGGCCTTATTCTTAACGATATTTCGACACTAACTAGCTCTTTTAATTGTTCCAGGTTGATTGTTGTGGCTATATTCTGCCTTTGCATTGCTCATCCCGGATTTGTCTTTAATCGTGAGTCAAAAATATACCACACTGTCGACACTGATGCAGAGACTGGATATGAAGTGGTTTCTCTGCAGAAGCAGCCTGGCTATGGTGTCTAGTCTCTTCCATAGAGACTAGGCGTCGTGCCAGGAGGGATCGAATTGAGTGTCGACTCAGTTTATCATCCCAGTTGGGGTTGGAGGAAGGAAGAAACAGATATGATGGCATTATATACCTTCTACTCGGTCAAGAGATACACTTGTTTATCTAGTATACGTCTCCTCTAGCCAATTCACTACATCTTGTCCAAACTCATCTGGTCTCTGTAACAAAGCCCAGTGACCACCCTTCCTTGTTATCGACTTGACATTTGGCAAAAGCCCCTTATCAATGCTCGGCTGTAACCCAGCAGGCCTGCACACAAAATCATCCTCTCCGCCCCAGTATAATGCCGGCACATTGACGATTTTGGCCTCGTCAGCTACCAATCCGTCGGCTTTGTTCTGCAATCCAGTCGTGAAAGACCTGTACCAAGAGTTTGCGGCTTCGAAGCTATCCTTGTAGCTGAATCGGTTGATGAAATCCTCTTTGTGTTCGCTATTGGCATAGGGAAGCGTTGGTTGAGTGCGGCCTTCAGTCACATATCGGCGCATTTCTCCAGGAGTACACCAGGTTTCAAGCCAAGTGCTGGGCTCACTATGAGCTGCAGTATACACAGACTCGAGGTTCTTGCTCATCAATTCTGGGGCGTCGGGGGCTGTGAAAAAATGCCAGTACTCGAAGATGCCTGCGCCAAACGCTTTCTTGGTCGCCTCATTGACCTTGTCAAGGTCGAACGTGCCAGTTGGCTCCATGTATGTTACGTTGATCATGATCAGACCAGACACACGTTGAGGGTAGAAGTTGTAGAATCGTTGGCACATGCCGCTTCCCCAGTCATGACCAACGGAGATGACAGTAGACAAATTCTCTTTATCGAGGATCTCGGCTGCATCAGCCGTCATGTGTTGCCACGCATACGCTTCGACATCGGTGGGCTTGGAAGTTCCACCATAGCCCAAACAGTCTGGCGCGACAACACCGTAGCCATTTGGGACGAGATAGTTGCTGATCAAGTGCGACCAGAGATGCGCTGTATCAGGCCAGCCATGGAAAAGAAGAAGTGTTGGTTTGGAGTCTTTGGCCTGGGAGGTGTAATAGGTATACTCGAAGCCTCGGGCTACTTTGAGTGTCTTTCTTTCGCAAAGTGACAGGTCCATTTTGCCTAAAGAAGAGCTGGCATGAAGGGGGAACAAACTTCTAGAATAATGCAATAAGCACAATATTGTCTTCGCTGGCTGTTTATGAAGCGAAAGACTGATTTATGTGCAGAGGGGTTCAACCACACTTTCATGCATCCAACCTCGTAACTAGTTGCCAAGTCAATTTGATGAAGGGGCAATGCTTCTGTCGTCTGAATGGCTCTTCCTACTGGATATTCAACGATCATCCTTGCTAGATTGTTAGAGGGCCTGGCTTAGACTGATTCAAACCCCACCCCCCAAAGTTACGCTTGCCGATAAGCCCTAGATGACATCTTCAACTAGCGATCTCCACCGCTGACGAACTCGGCGTTACTACTCTGAAACTTTTTCAAGGTTACAACGCCGACTCTTTTCACCAAGTTCACCTGCCGAAGCGCCTGTTCCCCGATATTCCCCCCGCTAGATCAACAGGGATAATACCGAAAACGCCAACAGTCTTGGGTATTTAACTTTAAAGTTTAGCCCATTCCAGACTTAGGACCGACCTAAAACTTGGATTTGGTGCCCAAGTGGGCGGTCAACTGATTGCCGACAACGCGGACGGTGATACGTCTTTCTCGTAGATGAGTAAACAGATTTGAACGACGAGGGTTTGTAACAAATAACGGTCCAACTAGATCTATTCATATTAATAGCTATGAAGCCCTGCACCTGTCAACAATATTTGACCAATGAGAGATGTTTGTTAGGGATTCGATTGTTGCCGGCCAAATTCAGCTCAGCTCTAGTGGGTTGAATGCCTGTTCTCATACCCAGTCAACGGCACCTGTACATTAGACCTCTTGTTTTTTTTGTTTGCTTGGGACTTGGCTGCAGGGATTATCTGGAAGATAATCAAAATGACTAATTGCTATCCTAGTTAAAAGTGAAAATATCACTTAGGAAATCCTTAAGGAGTAAAAATCTTTTTTTGTATAACTATTGTATTTTTAATATATAATTTAGAAAAAAAGATATATACCCTAGCTCTCAGACATAGGTCCCTCTTAAGCTAATTAAAAAAACAAGGGGTCTAGTGTATCCTCTGTTTCAAATAGCCTATGGAACCGTAGCAGATGCAACGTTCAGACCAGTAGCTCAAACAATAGTGTTTGTCGATCATTGGTAAGAAAATTCTTCAAAGAGGTTAACTCCCCTCTCATCGACATGGAATATTCGGACAACTTGTTCTCTACCATTCAACGTTTTATAACTTTGATTTTCCCCCTAGATCTGCCAATATGGCTTCAATTACGCCAAAAGGGGATGGGTTAACGACATTTGGGCTCACCATCATGATGTTGGTGATATGCTGGCCAACAGTAATAGCTCGCTATTTAGTACGCATGAAGAAGAGAGCTTTGGGCCTAGATGACTGGCTTATGGGACTTGGGTTGGTGAGTCTTGCTTATGTTTCTTTTCGTATGGTAATTAATCACAAATCAAGATCATGACCACCGCGTGGTCTGGTGTCTTGATCGCATACTGCTATTCCGGTGGTGGCTATGATCCCACAGATCCACGAATTACAGAGCAGCTTGTTTCACAAGCTCTCAAGGTGAACTTTCACGTTTATGTTCTTATCTGGGTCTTAAGTTTAACTCCTACAGATGTACTTTATATGTCAAAGTGTCTATTGTCCGACAACAATCCCGGTTAAAATCAGCATCTGCGTCGCCCTTCTCCGAATTGGTGGCACTGTTACCTTGTATAGATGGTCATTGTTCGCCATAATGGCCACGACCGTTGTCTCGGGAATCGGAAGTATGGCTGGAATTGTTGCATCGTGCAGTCCACCATCTGCATTTTGGGACTCGACTGCTGGCACTTGCAATCCTTTGGTCAATACAACTGCCGCCTATTTTATATCAGCATGCAGTATCCTGACAGATTTTGCTCTGGCTATTCTTCCAGGATTTATGCTATGGTCGGTACAGATGAGACGTTCAGTCAAGGTCTCTGTCGCTATCATCCTAGGCTTCGCGGCTTTGTACGATTTCCTATAGCTTACTTCTGTACTGCCAAGATTACTGACCTAGCTAGTGCTTCATGTGCAACTATCGTCCGACTTCGGTATCTCCTTGCCCTTCTCGACAGTCAAGACTTTCTCAAACACTCTGCCAAGATCGCTATCTGGACTGTGATCGAGCTAGCCATTGGCATCTTTGCCGGTTCCGCTCCTGCATTACGACCTCTTTTGAAGTACATCCCCTTTCGTACTCGAAGCGAAGCAGACGACTATCATGAGAGTCAAGGGGAAGCATCTGGCCATTTCAGGATGGAAAGGTATGAGGGTGGAACGTTTGCTAAATCGGTGCGAAACCCGACAGACACAAAGATAATGGGAGATGGAAGTAGCCAAGAATTCATCCTAGAAAGACATGAGGGTGACACAAGGGGGATTGAAGTAAGAAAAGACATTTCGATCAGGGTTGAGAGCTTAAGTAGACCTGGCTAAGGAGGGTTTACATTCAGATGGATTGATGAAAGTGAAGAGCCGAGTAGTAAGATGGGGAATCAAGTATCAACAGGTCTGGTAACATTATTGCACCGGCTAAATAGAAAATGTCTGGTATTTGTGCCCACGCTCAATTCGTCACCCACCCTATGTTCTCTAGCATCATTCCTGGCTCTACGTATAGTATTGAGTCCCCTAACTTGTGAATGGTTCAACCTGCAAAAAATTGTACCATGAACCAAATCCTTTCCTGTGTTCCAAGACATAATGGCGAAATATCACTCAGTATGGTCGTCACTCGCCGCTCCCAAACCAGAACATATCCAACAGAACACGAACTGATAGCTCTCAACTCACGTCATTTCTACTTACCATCCATTTACCATTTACCCATGGGCCCGTTTATAGTTGTCCGAGTTGGTCATGATAACCAATTTTCCCCGTAAAGTGCCGATTGGTCAATTCCCGTAGTTGAGAGGTACGGGACAATAACCGGCCTCATGGCTAAAAAGGAACCTGGTTTGGCGGGGTTGACTGCAACGCTATGATGATCATATCCAGCCTGGATGAATACCGAGTTATTGAGCCGTGCATGGCGCTGTGTGCCGTCTGAATTCGCTTGGTTAAATATTGACGTCTATATTGGTCCTGTTTACATGTATAAATGGGCCGCCCTAGATCTTGTAAGCCCCCGTAGTCGATGGTCAGCTCAAGTAATTAGTCTTTATCCTCAGCGAAAGCGATGTTCTTATCGGTGCTGTCTACACTCATAGGCTTGCTGCCTCTTGCATCAGGTCTAGGACAACAGCCTATCATCACCTTCAACAACTCGGATGACTCTTTCCAGATCGCAGGTAAGAATATTGGCACAGGACAGATACGTGTCTCCAAAGACGAATACTGGGGCGTGATTCGCGCCGCAGGTGATCTTGCCGTCGACTTTGGCCGTGTGACTGGCACAAACTTTACGCTTAGCAATGGGGAGAGCAATGCTTCACCGGCAGAGTACACCTTTAGTCCTGCCAATGTCAGGAACAACACATATGTGAGTATCTAACCCCCGCGATGAAGTATCCACTAAGATCCATAGTACCGCACTCTCGATGAAGAGACCTTTTACGGACCAGCATACTCTAACCCCGTTGCTTCCAACACTGTCATCATAGTTGGAACAATTGGACATTCTGATCTCATTGATAAGCTCATTGAAGATGGTGCCATCGACCCCAGTGAGATTGAAGGCAAATGGGAGGCTTTTGTCAGTCAACTTGTCCAAGATCCTGTCAATGGCACTAGCCAAGCCCTTGTCATTGCGGGCAGTGACCCCAGAGGAACCATTTATGGTATCTACGATGTCAGCGAACAGATTGGTGTGAGCCCGTGGTACTGGTGGGCTGATGTACCGGTGAGGAAACGAGACGAAATCTTTGTAATCTCTGAACCCAAGATTCAGCCATCACCTTCAGTCAAATACCGAGGCATTTTTCTAAATGATGAGCAACCAGGACTTTCTAGTTGGGTGGGGTAAGTCCAGAATCTCGCTACATGTCTAGAGTCTAACACAGCTAGGTCTCGCTGGGAGGCAACTTGGAATGACGCCGCTCCTTATAATCACCACTTTTACGCCCTTGTCTCAGAGCTATTGTTGCGGCTTCGAGCCAATTACATTTGGCCAGCACTTTGGGGTAGCATAGTCTACGTCGACGATCCTCTTAACCAGCCACTGTTTGACGCCTATGAGATCGTCCTCGGCGGATCCCATACAGAACCCATGATGCGAGCACAGAACGAGTTTCGAAGCTTTTATGAAGGAGAATGGCAGTATAACACCAACAATGAGACGATTGATGATTATTTCCGTTATGGAGTTGAGAGAGCTAAGCCTTATGCTCGAAACAGTCTGTGGACTATGGCAATGCGAGGAACGGGCGATACAGCCATCGAGGGCAACCTGGGTGTCGACGCCATTGTCAACATGCTTGAAATCCTTGTGGGTAATCAACGAACCATTCTACAGGAAGGTCTTGGTATTGAAAATTTGACCAATGTCCCATCTCTATGGTGCCTATACAAAGAGGTCCAATCCTATCAAGAACGTGGTTTGGTTGTCCCCGAGGACATTACTCTTCTTTGGGCCGACGACAACTGGGGCAATATTCGCCGTCTCCCCCTTGCAAACGAGACGGACCGCTCTGGTGGTGCTGGAGTTTACTACCATTTCGACTACGTTGGGGACCCCAGGAATTACAAATGGATCAACACAATTCAACTCGAAAAGACCACTGAGCAGATGACTCTAGCTTATCACAGGAATGCTCGACGTATCTGGATCGTCAATGTTGGCGACCTAAAACCCAAAGAGATCCCCATCAGTCATTTCCTGGATCTGGCCTATGACACCGAACGATGGGAAGCCGATGGTACGAAAAAATGGGTCGAAGCTTGGGTTGCGCGAGAGTTCGGAAGTGAACATATTGAAGCCATCACAGACATTATGACTCGGTACGGCATGTATGCAGCTCGTCGCAAGTTTGAGCTTTTGGAGCCGCACGTCTACTCGGTTATTAACTATCACGAAGCCGAAGCCATTCTGGAGCAGTGGGCTGCATTGAAAAAGGATACTCAGGCGGTCTTTGACAGACTTGATACTGAGTATAAGCCTGCCTTCTTTGAAATGCTGCTCCATCCTGTCATTGGCGGAGAGATTGTGAATAAAATCCAAATCTACGGCGCCAGGAACCAGCTATACGCCGGGCAGAAGCGCAACTCTGCCAACGATGTTATTTGGGAGTCGTTAGATCTCATGTACAAAGACTCAAATCTGACTCAGAGGTGGAATGACCTGTTGGGTGGCAAGTGGGCACACATGCTTGATCGTAAGTTATCTGTCTGCTTTCTTAGATCGTGTCTAACAATACAGAAACGCATTTGGGGTACGATGGTTACTGGCAGCAACCTATGAGAAATACACTTCCGGATTTGAGGTTTGTTCAGGATGTTTGGCCTTCACTTGGAGGAGAGTATGGAGTAGGCGCTGAAGGGTCCAACGCTACCATTCAAGGAGATAGTCGATGGCACTCTTTATCTTCCAATGTCCTCAACCTTCCCCCACTGGAGCCCCTTGGAGCCCAATCTCGATACATCGACGTCTTTCATCGAGGCTCCAGCCCCTGTAACTGGTTTGCAGCGCCTTGGGAGGATTACGTCCAGCTTTCGCAGTACAACGGAACAGTTGGTGGTGATAATGGCACTGATAGTCGTGTTTATGTCACGGTCGATTGGACAAAGGCCCCGAAAACTCCTAACACAACTGAGGTGTTTATCAACGTGACGAGTGACTGTCGAGGCTTCGAGAGATATGCCGGTGAGGAGCCACGTGTGCTTGCGACAGTGATCAACCGAGAAGTGCCTGATAACTATGAAGAAGGGTTTATTGAGTCTGATGGACACGTCTCAATCGAGGCATCACACTATCAAAAAATATACGACGGAAACTCTGATGACTCCTCTCTCGAGTATCACGTTATCAAAAACTACGGTCGTACTCTTGCAGGTGTTGGTCTATACCCTCTCGATACTGAGAAACTTGACGTTGGTGAAGGCCCTGCTCTAGAGTACGAGATGTACCTTTTCAGCAACCACTCGGCTGCCAACGTGACACTCTTTATTTCCCCTGCAGCCAACTACCTCGGCGACAGAACCCCCCTCGAGTACGGTATCGTGCTATTCCCCTCTGGTGAAGACCAACCAGATCCAACACTTGTCCAACCTATCGGACCCAACGTGGGGGGAAACATGCCTGATGGATGGGGTTACGCCGTCGCCAATGCTGTCTGGGGTGTTCACGGAAACTATACTACGACTTCTTTTGATGTGCCTGCAGAGGGCGCATATACCCTTCGAATCTGGGCGTTGTTGCCTAATATCTTGATCCAGAAGATTGTGGTTGATCTTGGTGGCGTAAGAGACTCGTATCTGGGACCCCCAGAGAGCTTTCTGCTGGGAAGGGATGAGAAGGGAGGATATAATGGGACATCGTTCTTGAGTACGCCGGGGATAGTGGGAGGAACACTGAAAGAGTCGGCATAAGGCTACTTGAGCCGTGTCTCGGGGGTGTATATCGTATCAGTAGCTACTTAACCCAAACATATGTATACATGCTCATAATATGTTTTACATACAACCCTAGCGGCGTTAGGATCAGTATTTTTTCTTTACTCATCACCCGTAGCAAACTCTCCAGCCCAAATCTTCTCGCTCAACTCCCCAGCCGGTGTAAAGTACTTCTCCAGCCCTCCAAAATTCTCCAATACTAGATCCACAACCATGCGTCCAAAGACCTTCTCGCCGGCGGGATTCAGATGCGTCCTGTCGCCAGGGGCGTAGTCGTACAGCGTACCGTTTGCGTTACCAATGGCATTGACATAGTTTGTGCTCGCGACATTGAGGTCGATCAAGGTGACATTCCTGGATTTCGAGGCGGCTATAGTCTCGGCGCGGACGTCGACAAGATTTTCTATTACTTTGCCGCCGCTGAAGCGACGACGAGTGAGGGATGTGAGGAGAATCTACACAGTCAGTACTAGTTGAGCTTGACATAGGTAAGCTAACTTACAGGAATTCCTCCAGCACTCCTAACCTCATCGACCATAGTCTCAAGATTCTGTCGGAATTGATCGAGCGACACGCCAGACGTATCTTTCTGATCATTGTGTCCAAACTGAATCGTCACATAAGGTCTGTACTTTGCTTTGTTGTTCTTGACAGCATTTATGGTGGTATCCCAGAGACCTTCATTTCTGAAAGACAAGGTGGTTGCTCCGCTCTTTGCAGGGTTAAGACCATCCGCCGAGTTTTGAAGAAAGGACAAGAAGCCATATCCCCAGCCACCAGCAACGGCAACAGTGGAATCGCCAGTGAGGACAAAGTATGGAGGTTTTTCAGCGTAAGGAATGGCACTAGCTTGCGCTGCTGAGGCTGTGGCTAGGATATATGAATAAACTTGTGAGAACTTCATGGTGATGACTGGTTACAGTTTCTTAGAGAAGGTGTTAACTCAGACGTAAGTTCGAGATAGCTCTAGTGTTTTAAACGACAAAAAGGCCAGATAGCTATACCTCGGAAGAGAAAAAGCTCATGTCTCGGGCAAAAGGGTAGTTCCTAGCTAGGAACGCTAGGAAACCGGAATATTGCTATTCAATAAACATATACTCACTTCCACCAATAATTGTCAATTGTTCGACTATAAAGCACTTAACCGGCACTCAGGCTAAATAAATCTATTGGGGGCATCAAGATTGCGGCAATTGATCGGCAGTCCTAGTGGAGATTAAGGGACCAGTGTGGGGGAAGAACCATGCTCAAATATCACTACATAATAGCTAATAGCACACAATGTACAAGGACAGACTGATGAGTATTAAACCTCCTTTGCCTCCGTATGCTCAGCCGTGGGAACTTGTTTGTGCATTGCCATAGCACCATTGGGATCATCCAGTGCGTGAGGAACGAGCTGATCACCGAAAAGAACGTCCATCTGCTCCAGCGTACGGCCCTTGGTTTCAGGAAAGAAGAACCAGTAGCAGAAAAAGGCGATAAGGTTGAGTACAAAGAAGACGTAAAAGTAGCGGAATCCAATCTTGGTAAGTGCAGCTGGAGAGAATTGGGCGAAGACAAGGTTGACGACCCAATTGGTGAAAGTGGTGATTGCATTTCCGAGAGCACGCACCTCGACTGGAAAGATCTCGGCTGGGTACACCCAGGATATAACGCCCAAGGGAGTATAGAAAAGACTGAAGACAAAGTTCATTGCCACCATGGAACGCAACTGATTGGCATTGTCGGGGTTGAGGTACTGGGCCTGGATCGCATTGACAAGGAGAGCAGCGCCAAGTCCAAGAGCTGACACCATGAGTGGCTTAACACGGCCGACCTTGTCAAGTAGCCAGAGGGCAATAGTGCAGTATACAATCGAGAGGGCTCCGCTGATGCCGATGATCATCAACGATGTCTGGACATCGATTCCCAAGATTTCGTAGATACGAGGTCCGTAGCTATCAATTCTTTGTCAGCCAGCGAGTTGGGACAAGGAGAGGACCAAGTAAACACTCACTAGTTGATCACGTTGATACCAGAGAGCGGACCAAATGCCTGCACTCCGCACCCAAGCAGAAGTCGCTTCCTCCATGAAGGCTTTGTGAGGATCGACATGGTCGAGACCTTTCCAATTTCTCGGTCTGCGGCAATAACGTCTCGGATTTCGATGAATTCGAGCTCAATTCGTGATTCGTTGTCGCCATTTCGCAGCTTGCCCAGAACCTCGCGGGCCTCTGGATGCCTGTCCTTTTCCATGAGCCAACGTGGAGATTCTTGCAAGAACCAGATGCCAGCTACTAGGATGAGAGCAGGGACACATTGAAAGGCAAGAGGGAATCGCCCTAGAAGTTGCAGGGTTAGCGGAGATAATGAAAGTAGCCTCGTATAAACTCCAAAGACATACAAGAGAAAGCCGTTTTAGAGAATGAGCAACCATAGCCAAGCCATTGTGCCACTAAGAAACCCCAACTCAAGAACCACTGAAGCAGACCAGACAGAGCACCCCTCCATCTGGGCGTGGACAGCTCTGAAGCGTACATGGGGATTGTGCTAGTCAGCATGCCAACAGCGACACCGCCAATGAAACGACCGATAATGAGCATCGGCATAGAGATGGCTGCAGTCTGTAGGGCTGATCCGAGTAGCGACACTAGCGAGCCGAAGAGGATGGTCTTCTTTCGACCGATAATATTGGCAATTGCCTACAGAGACAATGCATTAGTCAACTGTATAGGGGCAAGACGATTTAATTCTGGAGTGAGTGAAAAGAACTCACCATATTGATCATGGTCCCGAGGACAGCACCTCCCTGGAAGGAACTGACAATACCTCCAGCTGTATCGTCGTCAGGAGAGTCAAAGTACTCCTTGAAGTGAGGAACCGCAATAGTCGAGCTAATGATGCCTGAATCATAACCGAAAAGGAAGCCGCCAACGGCTAGAAAGACCGCAGAGGCTACGGTGATTATGTTACCGCTGGGCATGGTGACTAGTAGCTGGGCAGGACTCGGTTGTAACGATGAGACAAGAGTGGGAAGTATTAGAGTAAATCTGGGGAACCTTGATGCTTATATAGAAGGGTAGCACTAGTCAATGCAATGCGGAGAAGTTGGGCGGGACAGACCAAGGGGCCTAGACTTGGGACAAAGGACAGTGTCAATGGTCTCGGCAATATCTACCCCGAATGAAGACCGCACAGATTTGCAGAGATTCGTGGTTATGGGCAGGATAGCATGGTTCCATTGCCACGTTCTTAGGAGGGAACTTGACATGAAGAGATCTTGTTCTCCTCCACCAAGTGGAATGAATCATGGGGCTTGGGGTCTAGCGGCTTAGAAGCCTGGGGTGATAGGTACACCCCACCACCATCATCAATAGATCGTCTGGAGGATGGACTACAGTCTGAGGGCAAAGTTATGGGTTCCTCAATTTCAAAAACAGACCAAAGGAAAAGTCTGGTCTGGACTAGACCCATAAGTGTTTCTCCATCTAACGGACTATTTCGACCCGAATAAGAACAAGGACCGGTTGTTTTCTCCCGAGATTTGAGCTCAGAGACTCTCATCATTCTTCTTCATTTTCATTCAAACAAGCATCAAATCAACTCAAGCCGCTATGGAGGTCACAACCTGCGGCATTCATGGTTTCGGCGAAGTCATTGGCATTGATGTTGATGAGTTCCACGTCTACTGGAAGCTTGACATTGTTGACGAGCATAACACGCAGGCGGCCTATCGTATCGTTATCTGGAACTCCAATGATGTCGATGATGAGGAGCCCTCCGATGTCTGTTTTGACTCTGGTCACGTTGAGAGTTCTGCACAGCGCAACATTCTCTGCAATCCCAAGGAGGGTTTCAAATCGACTACGCTCTACAAGTGGACTGTGAAGACCTGGGACCGTTATGGGAAGCAAGCCATGAGCTCAGTCAATGAGTTTTATACGTCTTATCCCCGGTCATCAAGGCTCTTGCCGCCCTATAGTATGAACCAAACTTATGTAGGGTTAAACTCTTGAAGTTTAAAAAAGGCATTTCGCTGACGACAACAGATGCCACATACAAGCCTCATCTTTCGCACCTGGTTTGAGGACGAGGCAAATCGTTGGAAGGCTGTCTGGATCGGCGATGGCGGCGATAAGCCAATTTACCTTCGCAAAAGCCTCAAGTTCCAGAACAAGCCTTCGAGAGTTATTGTCCTTGCCTCAGGTCTGGGTCATTTCAATCTCAGCGTCAACGGCAAGCCGGCATCATCACATGTCCTTGATCCAGGCTGGACAAACTATCACAGAACAGTGCAGTTTGTCGGCTACGACGTGACAGACATCATTTCGAATGGAGAGAACGTTATTGGAGCCCATGTAGGCAATGGGTTCTACGCTGGTGATCAAGGCAACCGCTTTTTCTGGCCCAAGTATGAGGACAACACATATGTACGCTATGGAAATGAGCTATGCTTCTTTGCCGAGATTCATGCACACTATCCCGATGG
Source organism: Fusarium buharicum (assembly GCA_014822075.1). Lineage (NCBI taxonomy): Eukaryota > Fungi > Ascomycota > Sordariomycetes > Hypocreales > Nectriaceae > Fusarium > Fusarium buharicum. Next base: position 29,795 of record JAATHB010000012.1, read on the forward strand.
CACTCACGAGTGTATCATCTCAGATCCATCTTGGAAAGTGCGCAAGAGTGCCACTACCCTTGCAAACATCTACGCATCTGAGGACCATGACAGACGGGCGTATCCAGTCGGCTGGGATGTGCCAGGGTTTGAAGATGCAGATTGGCATCCTGCAAAACCACTCACTGGACCAAGAGGAAAGCTACGCTATCAGAGTCAACATCCTGTCATTCTACACAACACTTTCGTTCCTGTCAGTCAGAAAGTGGTCAAGCCAGGAGTCATCATGTATGATCTTGGCCAGAATTCTTCCATAATGGTACGAGTCGCCGCCAGTGGCCCTGCCGGCGCCAAATACCGCGTCAAATACTCCGAGACGATTGGCGAAGATGGCTTGGTCTTGATGCCAGACCCTTTGTTTAAGGAGTTTGAAACCGGCGTCTACTCAAGCATCACCCTCGCCGGTAAAGGGAATCAAGAAATTTGGGTGCCCGAGTTTAGTTTTACAAGTGCTCGATATATCCAGATCGAGGGTGCTTCTCTCGACGGGCAAGATGGTCTGCCCATCATCCACTCTCTCACTGCTCGGCACGTTTCATCGGGCGCTCCGCATCTTGGCTTTGTCAAGACAGACAAGGAGGATGTAAATACGCTCATAAATGCCTGCCACTGGACTTTCAGTTCCAACATCTTCAGTTATCATACGGATTGCCCGCAAATTGAAAAGTTTGGATGGCTTGAGGTAACATCTCTACTCTTTCCTGCTACACAGTACGTTCGGGATATGGAGGCTGTGTATTCCAAGATTCTTGACGATGTCATCGACACCCAAGAACCTTCTGGTCTTGTTCCTACCATGGCACCCTTGGTTCGATACATGTATGTCCATCACTCACCTTAAGCTTTACGGAAACTGACTAGACGTAGGGCCGGTCCTTTGCACGACACCATTACGTGGGGCGGAGCCATATGCCTTGTTCCTGAGATGATCAAGCGCTACTACGCTAGTACGAGCGTCTTTCGCAAGATCTACAGACCTTGCGTGCAGTACATGGAATACATGAAAGACAAAGAACGACTAGGCGGTCTGATCGAACACGGACTTGGTGATTGGGGCTACAGCATTGCCTATGGAAATCATCAAGCAAATATCGAAACTGCCGTTTACTACAAGTGTCTACGCAACGTCGCCATGATGGCTAAAGAGCTAGATTTCACTAGTGACGAAGCACTATTCACGTCCTGGGCCGAGCGCATCTATTCCATCTACAACCAACATCTACTCGTCACTGATGATGCTACGTTTCCATACGCCTTCTATACTTCTCGTGACAATCCTGGTTCAAAGGACCGTACCATGGTTGCACAAGCTGTGGCCCTCGAGTACGATCTAGTTCCCCCAGAGCACCGCGCTGGCGTCATCCAGGCTTTTATCGCTGCTGCCGATGACTCAGGCCATGTAATGCGCGCGGGCGAGATTGGACTCAAAAGCCTATGGAGCGCACTGGCACGACAGGACGTGGACCGACCCGACATTGTACTAAACATGGCCCGGCAAGAGGAACACCCCTCATATATGCGTTTTCTGCGGCGCGGGGAGACGAGTCTGCTCGAGTTTTGGCAGGATAACTGCCGCTCAAAATGTCACGACATGCTCGGCACAATCTACGAGTGGTTTTACGAGTACGTGCTGGGTGTCAGGCCGTTGACAGACGGATATCGTACTTGGAGACTCAGACCTTGCTTCAAAGCCGAGTTCAACTATATCGAGGGCAAGATTGAATCCCCGTATGGTTTGATCTCAGTCCAGTTCGACCGCAGAGAAGCATCTGATGTTATGAGTGCTGTTGTAAATGTCAAGGTACCGCCTGGGACGACCTGTGAGGTCATTTTGCCCAACGAGAGTAGCAAGGTGGATGTGCAGAGACTTCCAGTTGAAGAAAAGCGAGTCCTCAAGGGAAAGACTTTCCACCTACTTCAGGGTGATTATAGACTAGAGATTACAGCTTAGCCCGCCAATACTGGCTTAAACTTTCAGTGCAGTTGAATAGATGACATTAAAAGATCTTTCTGGCAATTGGTGATACCCCAAGACATTGTCCCATGTCAACGTGTAGGTAAGCTAATTGCAACCCACCGAGGCTACAGGGTGGCGAAGAGTTTGTTGGCGGTAACTGTAGACTGTGGCATAAGCAGGCAGATCATGAGTCTGTTTGAAGGATTGTTCGAGTAGGCTTGTCTGAGCATGTTCTGTCTTCGGTGCTTGATAGTCCGAGCCAACTGGTAATTGTGCATCGAAGACAATCTGGTATAATTTTGTGTTACTTCTTACCCCATCTCAAGATGGGCTCAACAGACCAGTGGGTGTGAGGCTTTCCTGGTGACATGTCTCCAACCCTTGTCATAATCCACTAAAAGGACCGAAGCCGAGAGAGCAGGCGTAATATCGAGCTTCTTTAGCCAGTCTTGCACCAACTATCAGACGTGAGCCGTTGTTAAGAACTGACATACCCCACAAAGGGCATATGAGAAAACCCTGCTTGTTTGATGACAGGGCAACGGTAAGCTTAGCCCCGGCTTTGAATGTATCTCATTGGATAGCAGAGCCGGCGGTTTTTTGACCTGATTTGCCCTGGATTTAAGCCTCATGCTCACTCCGCTTTACCCCGGCGCTAGGAAAACATCCTTGTCCGTTGATCTACTAAGGCCACCCCTCGTACATCTGGCATTTCGTGTTCCACAAGCTATCGCAGAGGAGATTCAAAGTTGCCGATGCTTTAGCCGACTGAAGAAATAATATAGTACATAGTATCTTGGCCAGTTCTAGGTTCGGCATCAGTCACGGATAACTCATGTGTTTCCAACGGGTCAAAGTAAAGCACATGTATGTTGCTAGGCTAAACCTGCTGATCACCTAATCTTCAAAGTACACCGTATCGCCTCCACTCGCATCATAATTCTGTATGCCCATCATCATAGAGTGGGTGATGCGACTTCGTTCAAGGTGCACATCCCCAGCCGTCGAGGGATCAGGCCAAAAGACATCAACTTTATCCTCCAGTGCTAGAGAATGCGCGATAAGAAACTTGACCATCCACTTGTCAAATCGATATGTGTCTTTTGTGACAGAGTTGATGCAGTGTTTCTGGAACACTACTAATCGATTGATCTGCAACAATCAGTATGAAGTTACAGCACATGGTTCGAACTTAACACCGTACCATCAATTCCACGCTCGGCCAGTAACTCCGTAGTTGTACCAGAGACTGAAGGTTCGATTCAAGGCGTCGTCGAGAATCCTCAAGTTCATGGGGCTCTCCAAAGAGGTAAGTGTGTAATAGAACTGATGAAGATACAATAGTGACATGGCCCACAATGTTATACAGCGCCTCGGCCCCAGGGACCTCTCGAGAGGCTCTCAGCACATCGCAAATGATGGCCGCATGCATTTTGCAAAGACCTGCGTACTTTTTTCCATTCCGCGTAGCAGGTCGACGCTGGTCGAGATACTGGTAAAAGAGTAGTGTGTGGTAATGGTGAAAGCCTAGATGAAAGGCTACGAAGACGTGACCCAGTCCACGACTCACAAAGATGCTAAGATTCTCCATAGAAAATGCCAGAGCCGGACCAAGGTCATCCTCAAACGCAGAAAGTTCGGCTTCAAGGCGCTGAACTGACTCGTCTATCCATGATTCGTTCCATTCAGCCGTCTCGGCGAGTTCCTCATGAAGTTGTTGAATCTGGACATATATCTCAACCGACTTGATCATATAGCCCCAAATTCCAGGCTCCCACTCTGAATCGCTGATATCAGGCTCGCCTGATTTCATCTTGCAGAAAACGGACTCGTTTATTGGCGCTCGTGGCTTTTTTGATTGCCATCCAAACTGCCGCGATATATGTGAGCCTCCACTGGCCCATGTATCGATTATGAACAGCGTCCAGAATATTCGTCGCTTTGTCTCGCGTGTGACTCCATCATCGGTGTCTTTACAAACTCCAAGGTTAAGAATCTGACCCATACGAGTGGCAAGCCCTGGCAAAGTAATCAGATACTAGGGCCTTCCATTTGCCCTAGATCGGCGCTGAATTAGGCGCACGGAGACACATACCAAGATATAAAGACTCGGCATCCGCTCCGCAGTCGCCAAAGCAATTGTTTCCTACCAGAACACATGCCTGGATGTTCTCAATGCAGATATGCTCAAGATCCTCCTTCAAAGCGGCTTTACCTTGCGCACAGTACATGGGCCCACGGGCGCGTACGTCGGGCTCTGTGGCAAACCTGATTTATTGTCAGATGTAGTCTTTCCCACGCCCATAATTCGAGTTCTAGTACCTTGCCGACATGCCTATCATACTCAGAAGAACGGCCTGCGATACCGTTCCAGCAACGACACTCTCCTTGAACGTGGGTTCATGAAAAAGACTGTGAGGCTGGTCGTGAATAAATTGAAAGTATAGATCCACCAAGTAAAGATTCTCCTTCCTAGTGTGGGGTGAGAGAACCGGAGGCAAAGGCTTCGAAAGTGTAATGGATGCTGATGTTTGGAGGTTGTTGATGGCAGCGGGACATTGTAGGTTCCGCTGTGTGCATTGAGTACACGCTGATTCACCCTGTCTATCACATCTCCTCTTACCAGTTCTGCAATGCAAACAAGCTGTTGTAGGTCGCATTGTTCAATTGTCTCGATCGAGGTCGAATGTTCAACCTGAGGGGCTATGGCATGAGGCAGCGAGAAATATTCTTAGCGGACCCCAAGTCACTGTATGAATTTTGGGCCTAAATTGTGGATTTATTAAGCTTACTCAGCGAGGACATTCAACTTAGAAGCAAGTGTTATACTTTACTGTGTGGCTAAGATACAGCTGTATTGTCAACATATTCAATGATTTTATGTAGTAAAGGCAAGAGGTAAGACGTTTTGTCTAATTTTCTTTCTTCCTAACATTCCTTCATACCCATCTGTCTCAGTGTTCACCAACATCATGCTCAGAAGCGTTATGAATTGCCAGCTTCTGTGTTCCCTTTCGTCCCTGCTGAAAGCAACCATACTTTCATTCCCCTAATGCTCTTCTTGCTGGTAGAACCCTCAATCGCATCGTTCATGGACGATTTTAATGATGGGCCTCTTCTCTAAATCAACAACCTCGGCGAAATGCATAACCCTACCTCCGGCCATAGTCAATAAAAACTTTTGGCGCGCAATTAGGTCGACAGAGGCTTCAAAGTAGTTGATCTTGGAATAATCACTCCCGCAAGGTTGCTTACTTCAAGAGACCTGCCTTATCGGTCGGCTCTAACGAACCCAGAACTCTCTACCGGGATCGCACAGATGGCCTGATCTCTGAAAAAGAGAGTCCGAGCAGACCAGTACCGCTCATGGGGTACCCTGCGAAGCTGGAGAATTGAGACTCTCAGGACCACTAAAGCGAGTCATGTCAATCTTGATAGAGAGCCATTCATCAAGCGGATTAACCTTTCGGTCTCAGGTTGATCACAGTTCTTAAAAAAAGAACATGAACTTACTGGATAATTACTACTATGGATGATACGAGAACAGTACTGTGAAGTTCCTCCCAGACTTGGAAATGGTTCGAGCGCGCGGCACCAATACTCTTCAAGCTGTTGAGGAGCCAAAAAGAACATTTCTGAGCCTATTGTAAGCTCTTGATGAGATCTGCTTTGAGTTGAGCATGACGGAGCTAGTGCTTGGGAACCGTGAGTTCGCTGTGAGCAAGCCCAATTCGATGATGGTCAAGTTCAGGATTTCTTGTGCGAATGGCTATAGGTGCATTGATGGCAGCGTAGACAGCCAAGTCGCCATCAACGTGAGTCTGTGCCTCCACTCCACGCTCAAACAGAGGCGTCAAGACTGCTTCCAAGATCTCGGCGCTACAGTTATCAGTACGGTTCTGGTCTCTTCGAGGTCAAGCCTCAAGATGGTTTCAGGTGTTCTTTAGCGTCTGTTATGGCAGCTAGTTCATTCCTACTTTAGCAACACGTTCAACGTCAAGTTGATTGCAGTCGACAAAGGCCTTGCCTGCTTTGTCATGAACTTTTGCCGGAGACATCCTAGCATCATCTTTCTCTCCTTTCTGTGGAAACCACTGGGCAGATCCAGAAAGATGAACTCCGGTAAAGCGATCGTGGCAACGAAAGTGGATCGAAAAATTAACAAAAGCCACAAAGGCCAATTTTCCAAGAATATTTCGGTACTGGAGCGTTTGCGGTATCCTCAGTCCATAGTGCCTTCGAACTGATACGAAAGCAGGCCCGGTATGGACCTTTTCGCAGAGTCCTGGGGGATAACGACCTCGTGGACAAAGAGGTAATTATCTATCTATGGAACAATCACTTTTGCGAGTAGACACGGGTCCGTAAATTACAACAAGGCTGAAAAAGCCAAGAGTTCCTCAAGCCCACTTTGTGCCGTGGCTCTTAAATTACACCGAATGACTTATCACATTTTCCGTCAGCCCCCTTTATAACGGAATCGAACAGAGTGTTAGCGACAGAGGCAAGATGGAAATAAAGAGCACGAAAAACTCACTCAATCAGGCAAGATGGACCGAAAAGCCAGCACTCAGCTCCTGGCTAGCGTAGTGCGGCAGTCCCAACATCCACAAAGTAACGATTCTCGACATTCCATTGGGTATAAGCTAATGAAGATGACACCCCGAGTAAGGTTTCCCTGTCAGTCTCTGGCAGACTTGGGCTAGACTGGATGGAGATATCCTTGCGGTCCTCCAACCAGATCGATGGATGTTCTAAGCCCGACGATCTAGCTTCTTAGCCACGCGACTAGTATGCAAATGACCCTACCATAAAGTATCACGTGCTAGTACTGATACCTCTCTTGAGCCGTCAGTATAGTGACACACTATGTCTATCGACCGTTGTGGCGATCATCACCTCCACACAGCCTTAGAACCGCTAAGGCGATGAAACGAGGTGACATTCATCGAATCTGCATCCGGGCATTTGTACACTATTTAAGCCATCATCGTTTCCCGTGCGCCACCTTGTCTCTCTTCAGCTTGGCCGCTTGAAGCATCTTTGCTCATTGGCCATTTTACGTGAAAGTCTGAGTTTAGACCACGGATATCAGGCGATATCTCTTTGAACAGGCAGGCTGCAGGTCCAGAGCCAGGGCTTGAACGTTCAGGGGAGGGGTTATCATCAAGCCACAAATATCACATGAGACATTTTGAGGTGCAATAAGTAGACCAGCTGTCCATGGATTCAGCGTTAGAATTTCTTCGCTATCTACTGTACCAAATCTTGTTGATATTCTCATTGAATGACATTGTTTGGCGTAACACAACCACCGTGGGTGTACTCACCTACACCATGCTGGTTCATCGGCTTTTTCACATATCTGCGATTATTTTACTACCTATAGCGCATTTTTCCGAAGCCAAAGCCCCAACAAATCTTTATTCTGCCGCGGATATACCAGTGTGTGCTGCAAGTAGCCCAGCGTTCTCCTTTCGTTACAACATCTGACAAATCAACAGACTGCATGCTTAACTCGAGGCAGAAACCTAACAGCACACTCTCAAACAAGTTCCGTTGAGCTATACTGTAATTCCAAACCCAGTACCCAGAACATAGTCAGAAATTGCGTGACAAACGATTGCAACGTCACAGAGATTTTTAGTGAGATTCACGCACATACTTGCCCTGAGCTGCAAGCCCAGTGCTCCCTAAGTATCATTTCTAACATTATAAACAGGTTTCAAAAATGCTACTCAAATAGCCTGTGGGTTACCAGCAACAGATCGTCGCCATGCAATCAGCATAACTTGCCTCTCCGTGTCTATATTGTCAACGCTTTTCTTTGGGTTGAGAATGACCTCCAAGATCATTGGGTTCATCCCATGGGGGCACGATGATACCCTGATCGTAGCGGCATTCGTATGTCATTCTATTCTAGCATTGTTGGCCACAACTGACCTAAGAAGCCAGTCATCGTTGCGATGAATGTTATTTGTCAAATATGTAAGTGATCATGGCTACTAGATTCCACCAACAGAGTTACAGAGTTGACCGGAGCATACACCATTTTTAGTGCTTTCCAAAGGCTTAGGGCTCGACATTTGGACTGTGAATGAGGATGATATCACACAGTTTTACATTGTGGGTGATTCTGTTTTACCTTTTAGTTCTGTTAACTAACAGTCCTAGTTTCTGCTGGTCTCCGAATACCTCTACGTTGCATCCCTCACTCTCGTCAAGTTATCAATACTGGCCTTTTTCCTTCGGATTTTTCCTGGCCACAAGTTTCGAACAATGTCTTGGTGGACGATAGCCATAGTCACCCTCTTTGGTTTCGGCTGCCTGTTCCTCTTTACTATTCAAAGAATGCCATTGAGCTTATTTTGGAATTGTTGGAGAGACAAAACCCCTTGTGGGCTCGTCATCAATACTACTATTTTGGGGACATTCCATGCGGCTGCCAACGTCGTACTGGATATCTGGATGCTTATTCTCCCTTTGACTCAGCTGTATAAGCTCGGGATTAAACTTCGGAAGAAAATTGGTGTTATCGCAATGTTCAGTGTTGGCATCTTGTGAGTAGATCCAATCTCCTTCTTTCTTTATAACAAGCTAAGAGATATGGCATAGCCTCACTATCATCAGCGCCGTTCGTGTCCCTAGTCTGACAATTTTCTTAGCGTCACAGAACGTAACTGGTATGAGATACGCGAGATTTCCTATTGTGCACAAATGTAGTAGACTAACCAAAGTTTCATTTAGCCGATTGTGTAGGAACTATACTATGGTCAGACATTGAACTTTGTGTGGGTATGATGGTGGCATGCATGCCTCATGCACGTCAATTTGTCCGAGATATTATGTTCCGGATCAGAAGAGGTCGTACAAGCACTAGCTCGAGCACAGACGGCATTTTCATAGATCGCAGCTTGAAGACGATCAATATGACTAATGCTAGACCGGCAGAATCTATAGAGCAATAAGAAGCATTCCGTTACCTTGGGATCTCTAGGAGCCATCTCTGAACATTTCTGGCAATTGATACAAGCCAGTCGTCGAATTCATCATCAGTTTACAGCTCGACCGGTGTAACCGGTTCAAAATGTCAACTGTATCTCACGAAGCCAGACGAGGTTAAAGTCAGAAAAGTTACGGCTAAACATTAGAACTTGGTATACGAATTACTAATTAAATCTCCTACATCTTGGGGCTACACTCTAGCCCATTTCTACTTCCTCGCAGGCGCTTGTTCCAATGTCTCAACCATAGCCTGCTCAGACTTGAGTTGATCCAAAACATGATCATCGACAGACTCGTGGAAAACATCGACCTTTGTGGTGGCAAATTTGCGAGCACTGACACCCTTCTCGAACAACACACCCAGTTCAGCGAACGTTCGACCATTAGGTTCGGGGAGGCGGTAATATGTGTAGATGATGCAGAGGAAACAGATGCCGCCCTGTTATAACATGTCAGGAGCTGCGATAAAACTCAAGGTTTCAGGACTCACCCAGAAGAAGCCGGTGTAGTTACTCCAGTCCCAAGCAGTAGGGTTCAGCATATATGGAACTAGCACGGCGTTGATGATACCAACAATTCCACTGTTGCTTGTTAGTTTTTTGGTCTCTTTCAAGACAAACCTGACTTACTATAGGATACGACCAAGGGCGACAGTCTTGATTTGGAGTCGTCGAGATGGCAGTTCGCTGACGAGCGAATAGGCCACGGAACCAACAGTAAGCTGATAAATCATAGCCCATACGATCATGATACTTCCAGTAGCAAGAGCACCCTGCTCTCGATTGGATTCAGGAACGAGACCAAGGAACCCGAGGATGCACAAAATAATGCATAGGCCACAGAGACCATAGAGGTACAGGCTGCGGCGGCCAAAGCCAAGGGACATCAACCCCCAAGCGCCAAACACACCGACCATATTAATAGCATATTGACCGAGAGCAAAAGAGTAAGCGTGTCTGGAAGGTAAGCCAGCCTGTTCGAGGAAATAAGTGGAATAATTCGAAAAGGAGTTTCCGCTGAGGTTCTGAAAATAGTCAGAAATTGCGTGACACATGATTACAATATCACAGAGATTATCAGCGATATCCACGAACTTACCTGCATCCCCCACACCATGGCGACGATTTCTGTTCGGCGGCGGTTGGTACCCTTAAAACAATCCCAATAGGAGCTTCCGTCTGTTAGCTTCTCCTCGAGGGCAGTCGTGTGGACGATCATGGCAACAGTTTCATCAGCATCGAAGTCAGTCTCGCGGTTGAGGCTCGTCAGTCGAAGAAGACTCCTCTTTGCATCAGCAACACGTCCTTTACGGACGAGCCACCAGGGGGACTCGGGGGCCAGGAATATGCCGATCATCAAAGGCAAAGGCCAGATCCACTGCAAACCGTAGGGGATTCTGTAGGCCCATTCGTCAGTCCTGCCGATCATAGATCTCAGGACACCAATACCAAGCTCTTGACCAAGACCCCAGCAGAAATTGACATATGTGGTGAGATAACCTCGCAGGGCGATGGGGCAAACCTCAGATGCATAGGTAACGCAGATAGTCTGGAAGATACCCCACGGCAAGCCGCACAGGATCTCTGCAGCGAGGAGGGTTTGTACATTCAGCGCAGTGAAGAAAAGGGTGATGAATGCCGACAGCCAGATGAGGCATCCGATGATGGTGTATCTGTACCCAAACTTTTCGGAGAGCCAACCATTGAGAAACAGACCGATAATTGAGCCGACGTTGGCACCCTATTCTTGAGTTAGCAACTATTTTGACCATTGCTGAATGGCGCCATACGTTACTCAAGCCTGCTTGCCAGGCTGCTGACACTTGGTAGGTACCGTCGTCCTGAAGCTGTCCATACTTTCTGTTCCACTGAGGGAATGCATCTAGAGGAAAGGATTGTTAGTGGACAGTACGAGCTACAGGGAGAGATACTCACAAAAATTGTTAACGAGTGAAATGTCAAAGCCCTCCATGACAATGCAAGTTGAAATGAGGATACTCCAACCAACAGCCTTGGGGTACAGTTTAATGCCCTGCATGAGGGTCATCTTCTGTTCCTTCCCAGCCGCGGCACGAGCATGGTCAATGACATCGGGATGGGTTTTGCTAGGGTCAGAAGTGTTGTTGACATCGGGATTCTGTGCCTCTGGGACAGCCGAGACCTTGTCCTCCGACATTATGGGGGCTTGTGATGGAATGTGAGATGAAAAGATGCGGGGAAACAGGACCTGGGGAAGATGGAGATTTGGGGCCCCGGATTCTTATGCTGAAGAGACTCTTGGGGAGGGAAGAGAGAGGGGGAAAGCTGGAGATGGTCGGCGAAGTCTCCGAACAGAGACAGGCCAAGAAGTGGTCAGGGCTCAGAAAACGCGGGTTAATGCCTGGAATAATACTAGCTCGACGCGTTGACGAGATGGTTGTGGGGGGGGTTGAATGGTTAAAGTCGGCTTGTGAGAGGACGGCAGATTTGGTATTGACGTCAACAGAGCCAACAGAGTCGCATTGAAACAATTAGGCCACTTCAGCTGCTCTTCTGTCTTAAGTATTGGAGTTGGACAAGATGTTGGCACGATATCTTTGCAAAAGATGGAACGTATGGGGGAAGCCTCGTACGCGTTTTTCAAGCTCCCAGTCCTCGGCATTCTCCAACTAATCTGGGGGTGGGAACGTTGGCCATTTTCCAACCAACGAGATGAAAGATATTTCAAGATTTGGGTCTTGATTAAGTGGATCAGAAAGCTCTCGAACATGCTCCAACCCATTTATCTCACCTCTCTCACTTGGCTGCGGAGACTTGCTCGGCCAATTCCCGCATGACCGAAACACACGGCACTCTTTGGACTTGAAATAGGAAAAGCGATTAATGAAACACATGACTCGTGACTGAAAAGTCAATTGGCAAGCCGGTGAGAAGTCCGCAAGAATTTGATCGTTTAAATTGAGTGCGGGGATAAGGTTATTGCTCTATCCCCGCATAACCATAACCATAACTTCTGCCGAGGTATAAAATAACGATCAGCCCAATTAATCAACACATATCTCGCAGTCGAATCTGCTACCCTACAATAAATAGTTATATAATACAGTAAAAAAAAATATAGCTCTAAGGTACCGAGGCAAAGAGATATGTATGGTCAGTAAGATGTAATAATTTATTGGTGTATAAATCGCTATTTACTCGTTATTTAACCCATGGTCATAAAGCAAGACAGCAGGCAGCTGAGTTGAAAGCTTCTGTTGGACCGCTGTGGTGAACAAAATCTCCACATCTAAAATTTGCATGATTGAACATCCATCATCAGGACAAAAGCGATAAAGAAAATATGTAGAAAATCCCAAGACAACAAATTGCTATTATATACCATATTGATAGGAGTCTGTCTCAATGTGAGTTCTATATCCTGATACCCAACAGCAATTAACGGCAGTGAACCCATTGACTGAACGAACACGTCCTGACGAAAGTGGGAAAAACTATCATGAGGGTCAAATCGACGTATCCTGGGCATCTTGAACTGTGAGGGTCCGCACTTGACAGCTACCACCATGACAAGACCAGTGACCAAAAACGAACAGATAAGAAACATCCACCACTGGTAAAAGAAATCTGGCAGAATACCCTTCTGCACACTGTATATAGCAGCTACAGCTGTCAACGGCAGGAAGACCTTGGGGAAGTTAGCTTTTGAGTCTTGCAGACCACTGGAAAGAAACAATCGCCAAGCTGATGCCAGTCCATATTTTCAACATCTCGCCGGTTGTGCGTTGCTGGGGCGTAACCTTGTTATCCTCAATGACAAGCTGCACTTCCAACTATTGGCGTGAGCTTCGTCATCAAATGAAAATCGTCTCTGTCAGGACGTACCTTGCGAGCAAGACCTGCGCAAAGATCTTGCCGTTCTTCTGCCCGCCGTTGAAGGTCTCTCAAGGCGACGTGAACTTCTATCACGGTTGTGACCTTTAACGGAGGAATGGGGCTCTTCCTTTTCGAGTCTGATCGGAGTGTATATGTAAGATACGCGAGATCTCGTCCACTAAACCTGTCCTAGACTTCAATAGTTTGGCCACGTGTCCGATTGTTTTGAACCATTAGCATTTCTTTTTCGGCTCCTCCTGATCTCCCAGAGCTTCCAACCTCATCCTCTGGGGATGATATGGAAGAGTGCCATGAGCCTGAAACTCCGGTGTCAAACTCTGTACAATGACTGGATCCAGAGCGAGTGATCCCAGACTCACAGGAGAGTGACTAAGAGATGGCTGAGTATCCCAGATGGATGGAGATACCAGATTCACAGGAGAAAGATGGTAAAACGGATAAGTATCCCAGATGGTTAGAGATACCAGACTCTGAGTGGGATTTTGAGGAGGAGTTGTAATTACTCGAGAAGGAAGTCAGCAGCTTTAACACTAATTAACACACCCTTTGATAACAATAACCTCAAATAAATACAGTACAGGAATTGAAACAATGCCATCCTTGACTTCCAATGCCGTATCACTGCGGAGCGCATGAGCCGAGATGACGGACTTGCCTTCTCCTTGGACTGTAAGAACCCCACCCGAGATAGGGATATGAGACCCAAAGTTCTGCTTTCGAGCGCCAGACATGTTAGTGAGATGAACAACAAGGCTGGAGCCGTTCCTGTTGATAGTCATCTCCACTTGTTCTGCAATGTTGCATGAAATGGGCTCGACACAGCTAGCCTTCTGCTGGGTGATCTTTGCGAAAAAGTCTCTGAAGACGCTCAATCCGAGTTCTCTATACCCGCGACCAACAGTGAATGGAATGACAGCGCTCGAGCCCGCGCCATAGCTCCACGTGCCGTATCCTCGCTCCTCAACCTGGATGTTTCCATATGCCTTTTCTGGGGGTGAAAAGGGTGCTCTAACGAGCATGTTGTAGCCACCTGAGGATTCGGGCTTCCACTCGAATGAGTGATACACTCCATGTAAGGGGATAATTGGTCCGGTGTAGACGTGAGAGTGTCCTTGAGTTTGGGGCGGCGCAAAGTATGTTGAGAAGAGCTGCTCGCGCTTGCTGTTGACTGAAAGCTGACGTATAGAAGGTAAAGACCTAAGTTGAACAGTGCTGTCTTCATCTACTCCAGTGGAACCGGTCGCGACAAGGTGGCCTCCTTCTTTGACCCACGAATCTAGACAACTGGCTGCCGCCTTATCAATCTCTCCAAGGTTTGGTAAAATGAGAGTCTTGTATCTCTTGAGACCACCGTTCTCCGACATCGCCTGCAATCTCTCTTGCGCCAGAACGTCAAAAGGTATATGGAGCTCCTGCATGGCTGAGTACAGTCCTCTATACTCTGAAAGCGCTTCTTGGAACTGCTCTGCAGCCATTTGTGCCCTGTCGGGAAGAACAAGTCCTGTTTTGGCTAGAGGACGCAACCCATCGTAGATGTGCCTCCATTTCTTGTGGAAACGAGTGATATCGCCTGCGACGTCAAGGCAGAGGTAAGGTATTTTGCCTGGGGTCCCCATTATATAGGTCGAAGGGAATCCACCTCTTGAGATACACTGAATAAGATACTGTCCAAAGTGTGCGGGCTCCTCGCTCGCCATGCGATATGGCATGTCCATAAAACAGGTCGAGTTTACCAGTACAGGGACCTCTGGCCGATACGACATCCATGTACTCACCATCTCAGACGTTGAGTGGTGCCAAAGCTCGCGACCGACAGCATTATTGGCCTCATGGAACATTATATCGGCTGTCTTCCCTAGGATAAGACATGCCGATGGTAGACGCTCGGCGATGAAAGCACGGATGCGACCGGTCAGTTTGTCGATAATTTCTCGGCTGAATCTTAGCCACCGAGCATAATTAGGATCTGCAGGCCCTCGAGGTAGCTCAAGTTCGTCGGAGTACTTGAGCCAGCAACTCTGACAGCTAGTGCAATGACAAACTCCATGATAACGTTTGTGGTAATCTTCCTCATTCATGGTGGTCCAATTAATGAAGAAACCGTCGACAGGATACTTGGTTGTGACTTCGTCAAGGATATCGATCATTCGTTCCTGATAATATTGCCCAGATGGACAAACCGAAACTAAATCCCCATTGTGTGTTTGCAGAGTGCCAGTTGGAGACTTGTAGCACCATTCTGGGTGCTGCGTCGCAATCTCTGCCGAGACCTTGGAAAAGTCCATTCGGGCTAACAGACGCATGCCCTTGGCGTGAGCCACCGTGATGGCATCCAAGATCAAGTCACGGCTCTTTCGATGGCTGACTAGTGAATTCTTGGAGTGGAAAGGCAACTCAGTAGGATATTGTGCTTGAATACCACCAATGCCGATCAACCAAGCGTCTGCTCCATGTTTTCCAATGTAATCGGCGACGTCTTCCACACTCATATCGCAATCTCACGCAAGTTGGTCTGAAGCATGCCAAAGGGTTTGCGCCACCAGGGGTCGGCCATGAGGATGCTTGGGTCTCCCATTGTTGCAGTAATTAATGTTAAAATTGGTCAAGCGTGGAAAAGGTTAGATAGTTCTTGGTGATACTATTTGGCGGAAGATCCTAGATAAAGTAACCAACCTTCTGTGTTTTGACAAGCTACAGCATCGCTGACCTGACCCATTGGGCCGTCAGCTCCGAGATTACCAAGGATTGGAGAGGCTCACATTTAGTTGCCGAACCCATGAATTTGGTCAAGTTTGATAGCCGGTTCTTGCGGGGATGGCGGAGCTTTTGAAGTTAGGATTGTACTCTCAATACCAAGCTTAGCTATAACTTGTCAGAGGGCTGAGCGGGGGATAAGCAGCAGGGATAGACTGACATCATTCCCGTTCCATTATCTTCACGTCAAAAGCAACAAGTGTTGGTTGTGCACATGATATTCAACCCCGCATGGATAACTTCATCCGTAATCGATATTGGATTCCGTTCGCCCGCTGGGAGATAGGTAGTCTTGATTCTGGTCCCCGTTCCCGTGAAGAAGTCCTTATTTCCGTCAAAGTGCATGAGTATGTCTTCTGGGAAATCGAAGTAACCAGAGTGAAGAAATGTCTGATCAATCTATGCGAGAGCAATCTGATAGCCGTCGATTACAGAAACGTCGGTCCAATCGAGCTTGTCAGAGGTGAGTCTCTCAATCGAGTCTTGCTAAAAGGTTGACTAACATCAGTATACTTTTAGCTGTCGTGCAGTGAGTACCAATCCGAGTTGTTGTCGATAGCTTGTCTAATAGATCAAGGCCAAGACAAAATGTCAGGTAGCAAACACCCAGTCGCGGTGTGAGAGATGCATCAGTGCCTCGACTCCTTGCTATTTCCCAACCAGTCGTCGAGGAAGAATCAAAGGCAGCAAGAAGTAAATCTTGGAGGACAGGCTTTAATAATTGAAGTTGGAGCTGATATAAATAGTCGTCGTACACTAGAGAAACTTGGGCATCAGGGTAAACCTCCGCCTGCGAGGAGAGAAGTTGCATCCCAAGCAGAGTCGGTCACGTCCGGGGATGAAGATCCGCCCGATTGGCAGTTTCACTATGCGGACGAGATGGAAATTCCTTTCCAATCTCTAGACAGAATTGGCAAGCCCGCAAACCCCAACACTGCTCCTCAGATACGAGGTGAAAGACAACACCTGTCAGGAACTAGCACTCCATGGAACCCTCAGAATCTTTTGTTAAGCACGGAGAGAGAACAAATCCATCGACCAACACTTGGGCGAAGGCTTCGACAAATCCTTGGAGACTTTCCCGTTCAAGACGACATAAGCGATGACAAGACTGACGAAGCGGGATACCAAGATCCATTGTGGTTAATTGCCGGCTTAGCTAAACGAGGATGGAATACCCACGACATTCGAGTTGACAGAGAGCCGACAACAGATGCAGCAGGGTTAGCGTTTGAAGGACTACTAACAGAGGAGTCGCGTCTTCTCAGGAAGTGGACTCCTCAAGCATTAGAAGGTATCAGAAAAGAGCAAAGTCGTTACTATGAGCATGGGCTACTTAGATCAAAAAGGGATGTTGCTCGCGACCTTGATCCCATTGAGCACGGGCTCTTGACTGAGGAAAAGGCCAACGAGCTCTTTCAAGTGTAAGTACACCTCAATAATTCAAAACACTAGGTATATATAACTTGTTACAGATATTGGGATAACATCCACTGCCAATGGGCAATACTGGATCCATCTCTCCATACGCTTGCTTGGGTTAGAAAACGCTCAGCCTTACTCACAACCGCAATGCTCGCCCTCGGATCCACCGTCCTGGCAGCTACTCCCAATAGTAGCAAAAACCAAGTATCTGAAGCACTCAGCCTTCATGCCCACGCTGAGAAGCTCAACCTAGTGGTGTATGCAACTGCAGCAAGATCCGCGGAGATTATACAGGCACAAATCGTAAGAAGATTCACTACATCTCGCTGTTAAAGACGACTGACTGCCAAAGCTCTTATCGAGGTGGGGTACTGCTCCAAAAACTCGACTTGATGAGCAACGCTGGATTCGTGCCGCTATGATACCCAGGATGGCCTCTGAGATTGGTCTAAATCGCTTCGACCAGTACGATGCAGTTGATGGAGACAATGAAGAAAAGAAGAAGTTGCGCCTGAATGACATTTGTATCCGGGCATTCATTATCATTAATGAATACCGGTAAGTTAGTAAGGTTCTAATTACCAACTGATCCTTGTTAACGTGAGCAATAGCTTCTTCACCTACTCCGGCCGCAGCCCAATGGACTTATCTCACTTTGAGCTGACCGATGCTGAGCTAGACGAGGTTGCTGAGTCGAGTGATCCCGCATCATCTAACTTACTGGCACTCTATCAGCTGCTCCTCTTTGATGTACGTAACACTCTACCCCTTTGATACTTTAAAGCCCTAAAAGTAAGACTGATAGCGAGAGGTGCGTCGACGTCTGGATCAGTATCAACCAGTCCAACGGAGCAGCTTCTCACTCGATGCAGAATTGCAACATGTTGAGTTTTACGTTGAGAAGTTCATTAACGATAAATGCGATGGGAATACGAATGAACGAACCAGATGGCATCTATCCCATGATGCCATCAGTTGTTGGCTTCTTCTCGCACTCCACATAGCCAGGAAACGCAGTCAATCATCACCCAGTGCAGACCCTACCGAACAGCAGAGAGACCAGCAACTGCTGTTACATCTATCACAACGGCTCTTGAGACAGGCAATAGACTTCCCTGACGCAGTTCGGACAACACAACGTGCTGCTATTTTCCCTGTGGCCACATCTATCATTCTGCGGTTAAATGCAAAATATGATGTGGTGCTTCGTCTAGCCTTACGCATAGCCGGGGAGCCAGGAAAGCCACATGTGCCAACATTCGTTCGAGAAGCAGGAAATCAACTGCTTGTCATGTTGTGGTAAATCGGGCCTGCTTCCGTATTAGTCTAGGAGCTGATAGTCCTACAGCCAGAATAATTGCCAGTCGCTTTCTCGTCGAGAAGATTTAAGTATGCAAATACCACCCGATCCAGGGGATAACCGCAATCAACATAACCCGGCTGAAGAAGACAACCGGAACTGCTCCCATATCAATGAACCTTTCATACACAATTTGGATCTTTTCTCCGGCGGTATGACATTTGGTGGGCAAGATTTGGGTGTGGAAAATCCGTACTGGTTCAACTTTGCTGGCGTTTCCTATGTTCCTGATATGGGGACGACACAGACTAATATTCAAGAGCCTACAACTCTCTATGACTTGCCTTATACCTGGACCAACCCTGCGTCTTTTCTCAGCGGCATGAACACAAATGACACGATGCCAATCAGTCTATCGGACAATAACGCTGCCTTGTCGTCAAGTTCCTACGGAACCTCTTTTGACTGTTCATCCATTCCCATGACCACGAATCAAATGCAGTCTCCCACGCAAGAGCAAACTAAGGCATGGAATATGGTTGATCAGTCACCGATAAGCGCAATGGATGGCGGGAGTGCTGTTGGCGAGGTTCGAAATGCACAACGAGAAAGGGTCCTTACTGCCGTTGATCATCTGCTGCATTTAGCGTCTTCTATGCTGTAAGCATTGGGCAGTTTCTATGGGCTTATAGAGAAACGAGGTGTGAAAGGATATATACATGGAAACAAAAATGACTGTGATGTGTTGAATGGTTGATGCTGTATTTATGTAGTACATAAAACTAACTAATTCTAAACATCCTTCGTACTCTCAAGAACCAGTAACAGTCTTATTTCCAGATAGTCAGTAAGGAACATCAAAATAGAATAGAGACGACTTACATCAAAATATCAATCAACCCATAACAAAAGCACTTTCGGCGCCAGCAGTTCCTTCTCCAGTAGAAACAAATTCCTCCATAGTACCTGCAGGGCAGGAGACAAAGATGGCAGCGAGAGGGCCAGTCTCTGTCGCAGGGTAGATCTTCAAGATGACATCCCTGTCAGGGCTAGAGATTCGGACGGCCCAGTTGTAACCATTGCGCAATCAGACGTTTGCCTTGGGGCAGAGAACACGGCCTGTAAAAGCACCGTTCGAGTCCAGTTCAGCGCGACACGCTTCTTGCTCTGTAAGACCTGGGTCTTGAACCCGTGTGCAGACTGCGTGAGCCTGTGTAGCGGCTAAGATGATAGATGTGAGGAGGGTCGTGACCTTCATTGTGGTGATAAAGAGGTCAAGGTAAGGCTCTCTAAAGTTTGAGAGGCAAAGTTGAATAAAGGACTAGATGTGTTTGATAGTAATAGAGGAGAAAGCAATGGAAAGAGCGGCGGCTCTTATAGTTGTTGGAGAAAGTCAGGACATTTTTCAACAGATATCCAAGTAGCTACCAACTGACGGTATCACTTCTAGAATAAGACCATTATTCGATCAGATATATGCACGCAAGACTTATATATCGTACGTGGTAGAAAACGTATATTGTTCCGGCGGAATAATAAATACTGATACTAAGTGACGTTACAATCTCTCGTATTATCTGCTATATCCACAAAGGATATACTTTGAACCTTGACCACCGGCCCACCACTTCTATATAGAGTAAATACCTCAAAGTTACTATCACGCCATATGTCCAAATAGATCCTGCTACCGAAAAAAGATAACATCAGGTACATACGGGCAAGTATCAGAAACTGGTAGGTGGTATGGAAAATAACTGGGACTTGAGAGGGACATTAAGAAACTTCCAGAGAATAGTCACTTAATCGAGGTGGCATTCCAGCGGAACAGAATACTCTGATATCTATGTCAGGTCAGTAGAGATAGAGATTCTTGTTTGTTTAGCATACCGCTTAACTGTCAACAGGCATTCAAGAATCTTTATAAATCACTTGCCCGTTAAGTTCGGATTCCCGCTCTTACTGCACCCCTTACCCCTCCGCAGCTGATATAGGCATGAGTTTCCCTTCACCTGCCACGCGTCGTTTGTCCGGATTATTTATATAGAGCATCAGGTCTGTGGGATCCCCGAATCTGCCCACATATCCCACAGACACTTGTAAAGGCTTTCGGTCTTATAACACTTCAAGAATTCCATTATCCTACTACACACTTTAGCTACACCACGAAGCTACAAGTGATACTTTTGTTACACTTGTATTATGTTAGTGGACTTATGCATGACACGGTTTGGCTTGTAAGGTTACACTGTTACTAGTAAAGAGCTTTTAAGGTTAAATAAGCGACTATAGGGCTATTCTTCTTTTACGAGGTATTAGAGAGACTTATTTAGAATATTCTTATAAGAAGAAACTTTATTCTTACTATTAGTCCATATTATTATATAAATATCACTTTTAAGATTAATCTTAAAATTTAAAAAAGTAAATACAAAAGTTATTAAATCTCTACTATAAAGATTATATAAACTTAGACTATTAGTCTAGTAAAGTATTGTATTTACTTAACCAAACAAATAACTCTGCCACGAGACCACAGCTGCCTATCACAGCAGATATCCCAGACGATCAACGGAGCGTATGCAACCCCCCGCACTTCCCCGCGTCTTGTTTCCGGCCTCCTGACCTCCATCTAGTAGCCGACCGGTGATTAGATTTCGGGAATAACCATGACATGACATAAGTTCTTGACAAAGGATTCAACTATATGATGCGTATCAAGTTGGTCAATCTTTTCTGAATCATGTCGAGGATAGCCTCGCTCGTATCACTATCAATATGACTACCAATTCAGCACCAAACACCAAAGGCATATCCTCACATGTGGAAAGCCCAGCATTCGAAGTAAGAGATAGCAAAGAGGAGGGAGATCAAGAGGATGTTGACAGTGTCCGCAATGAAATGCAGTCTCCAAAGCCGGTGAACATCGCGGAGAGTGTTCGAACTTACAAGAGGGCATCTATCATCTGCATGCTTGCTGCCGTTGGGTCTTTATCGGACGGCTATCAAGTACAAATGTCTGGCAGCATCATTGCTCTTCCTGGATTCGTTCAGACATTTGGAGTTCTTCAATCCAATGGGAAATATGTCATCAACCCTCAGTATATATCTCTTTGGGGATGTAAGTCTTATTCCATCCACCACAGTCTCATGACGCTGACTGGACCGTGTCTCAGATCTTTAGAATGTTGCTGCAATGTTCGGTGCCGGAATCGGATCCTATCCAGCCGATAAGCTAGGTCGTCGATGGATGATATTTTGTGTTCAGATTATTATGGTTGGCTCTTGTATTCTGGAACAGCTGGCAACCCACTGGACACACTGGCTCGGTGCTCGTCTACTTGACGTATGTTACACTCTGAAGACTAGTCACCCATGACACTAACTTGTTGCTTCTAGGGCTTTTCTATCGGCTTAACCCAATGCTGCATCAACGTGTATATCTCCGAAATGGCTCCTACGCAGTGCCGCGGCGCTTTGATGAGTTTGATGCAACTATTCGTACGTATTCCGACCATCCCAAGTCGAAGCATGCTAACGATATACCAATATACCATCGGTGGATTTTTATCAGCTGTATCCCTCAACGTCGTTTCGCAACAGGATCCTCGAAATTGGCGCCAGGCTGTCTTATCTCAGTTCGCGTTCTGCGGCGTTGCCCTCGTAGCCTGGGCCTTTCTTCCCGAGTCGCCTCGATGGCACTGTATTAAGGGCCACGAGGCTGAGTGCAAGCAGGGTCTACAGAATGTTAACGGAAAGGTGGAAGGTTATGATGTCGATGCTGAATACAGGAAGATGCGAGTGGAGATTGAGCATGCAAACGCCACTGCATCAATTCAAGGTGGAGGGTCATACATCGACATCTTCCGTGGAACTAATCGAGTAAGTAGTTGAGAAGTTGGTTCCAGGCACAACTAACACATTTATAGCGACGTTTGATCATCTCATTCCTCCCTTGGCATTGGCAAGTAGCCATTGGTGTCCCCATCATCAGCACCTACTCTAGCTACTTTTTCGACATGGCCGGCCTCGCCAACCCATTCAACGGGACTGTAGCAACTAAGTACGTCCCTTGATCAATGCAAGTACAAACTCACTGATTATATCAGCGCTGTCAATATTGTCATGCTTATGGTAGCTGTTCCTCTTATTGAACGGCTTGGGCGTCGGACAATGCTGCTCTCGTTTGGTCCCATTGCCATTTTGTCGCTTCTTGTCATTGGAGACATTCTTAGAGCTAGCGGCCCTGCTATTGGCCCAACTCTGATTACTTTTGCGTGAGTACTCTAAGTGGCTAAGTGAACTGAACTAACCACTTCTCAGTTGTCTTTGGGCTGTTGGGTACAACCTCTCCGCAGGTCCTATGGGTTACATCTACGTTGCCGAGACAGCAACTACACGACTTCGAGCCAAAACTACCGGAGTAGCAATTATCGGCATTCAGGCCATGGCCACTGTCTACGTCTATATTCCACCCATCATGCTCAACAGTCCAGCGTTTGGTATTAGCAACACTGGTAAGTGCCGTTGCTTCAAGCTATTTACTCACGACTGACGTTTCCAAGTGTTCTTCTGGTGTGGTACAGGAACCATTGTTTACGTCCTCATCTGGTTTCTGGTCCCTGAGACCAAGGGTCGCAGTTTCGCGGAGCTTGATGAGCTCTTTGATCGCGGCATCCCGGCTTGGAAGTTTGCACAAACAAAGACGGCCACCCAGGGCAACTTTGAGCGCGAAAGCAGCGACAGGGGAAATATCGTCTAATAGGTTGAGGCCACTAAGAGGCACTGATACCATACATATTACAGGCCTTTGCATTGAATTCGATATGAAAGCGTTCTTGAAGAGTAGTCTTTAGGGTTCCAAGCTCACACGAATGAGTTAGAAATGGCACAGGATATCTGCATAGTATAAAGTATTCAAGTGTTTTATGACTAAAAGGCTATTCTTGAGGAATTCCTATCCGATTCTTCTTAGTTTATATGTTGACAGTTAGTGGTGCAGTAATCGACGTGGACTTTGCACGTGTTAGATAGAAAAACATTGCCACAAGTTTCTATCATCCTGGCGCCAGTTCCATGCGACCATCTAGTGAATTCATGTCAGTTTGTGGTCTTCAGATCTCGGAGGAGTAACTTACCCGATACTGATCTCCCTTCCAGTCATGCCAATACCGTAATCGTCGCATTCAAACTGAACCGTGCAGCCAGCCTGACCAAGACTTAAAAACCAGAGCCAGCCGCCGCTGATCCTGCTGTAGCGAGAGGTGTAGTCCTTGTATGTAATGTTATGTTTAAACTCTTCCATGGCTCTTAAACATGCCGCCCTAACATTATAACGATCCGTCACTTCATCACACATAATCGACTTATGCGTATTCCAATCTGTCATTGATGGTCGGGGGGTAGAGACAACGGAAGACGGGCCGAGACCGATGGTAGTTGTTGCGTCGGAAAAAGCAGTGTTCCAGTGGGGGTCATAGTAGAAGTCGTATGCCCATGCTGTACCATACGCGGACTGAGTCAAGGGTCCGTGGATGATTGGAGGCTTAGTTGTGCGACGAGAAGGGACAGATGTTGAAGAAGTTTCCTTCGGCCTAGTGGTGGTGGTGAATGTGCCACGCACCGTAGTAGAAGACGCCGTGGAGGTTCTGGTAGTAGAAGCCACTGCCTCCTTGGAGCTATTCTTGAAAATGTTTTCTTGTGGCCGAGTAATGCTCGTGATAATAGTGCTCGAGAGACTTGAGTTGGTGAGTTTGTTGGTGGGGGTGATGATGGTGTTCAAATTCTGCGCGAACACTCCCGACAATGGCGTTGCAACGCAGAGCGCCAGAATGAGCTTCCACAAGGGTGACATGGTTGCAAGCCCAAGACAGGTGGATTTTCAAAAGTTCAGCGTGATAGGTGAATGGAGATGTTGGTGGCTGTTGATCTGGTGATCGAGGAGGAGGACACTTTTATACCCTACGGAGATGCCATTCGTTCGAACTTAATATTAGGTCTGTTGACGTGTTTTTGTTTTGATGATGTTGTGAACTCTGGTAGAAAGCTTATCATATCTTCGGCGGAAGTCTCTTATTCTCTTCCAAAGTGTGGAAGGGTAGATATCGTCAGCTTGTGCTATCTGACTTTGCATGCCTCTTAAAGACAACATGCGTACATAATAACAAAGAATACAGTTTTTTTCCACTATCTAACTTTACACGTCTCGCAAAGGAAGTTTTCGTACACAATAACAAAAAGTATAAATTTTTTCCACCTTATGCGCATCATTGGCCTGATGTAGCACAATATCAGCTTGTGCTTACATCCTTCGAGCAGAAGGTGAAATCGCTTCGTGCTGTTAACTGTCTATGATTTCAGAGTACCAGTGCAATTATTCAGTAAAATGGAATTTCAAGCCTGAGTTTATACCGTGAATATCTCTGTATTATGTATTCTTCTTACGCGAGTTTGATGTGTTTCTAACAGTCTTGGGTTTGTTAAACAACCCCTTGTATTAGGCCAGGTTGTCATCTGGACTCAGCTTTTGCATTGAGGTATGTTTAAGCTTCCAGAGTGAGGTGGCGATGCATAAAAAAGATTTTCTTTTGCCTGAAAACTTTCTTTCCTACCCAGAATCTATTGCAACCTGGCGAGCTTGGTGCAGCCCACAAGCGCCGGCCAGTTAAGAGTCAAGTCCTTTCGTGGATAAACAAAGTATCGTGATTAGTAAGTTTGCTAACTTTATGAAGCGAGAAGTACTGCTCCCAAGACATGAGACGTGTTAAAATATCTGTTGAAACACGAAAAAGACTAATGCCAAACAAACGGCAGCAGACACCACCAACTCTAGGAACTCTATTTTTTATTTTTTATAATTAAACCTTAGTCATAGGTCCGAGAGCTAGATCAAGGCCACACAATGATAAACACAATTTGACCTCACAACAAGATACTCTAGGAACTCTATTTTATTCAACTGTGTCATACATAGTCAGAATCAGGCACGGTAGATTGCAATAGGAACTTGACCGAGAAAGATCCTGTTTCCATCTGACAAATCCAACAATACAATCCTTTCAAGTCTACCCTAACATAGGTATATAAATCTCATGCTCAGACTCGTACGCAAGCCCGTATTCAACCTCGTTCTATCACTGGAATGCTTATAGCCATGAGACACATCACTTGTGCTTTATTTTTGAGCCTGCTATTCGTAGCTGCTAATGCTCTGAATCCTTTGTCTTTCCCACTACCAGAATCTCCGTCTCCCCCCTCGGTCCTAACACCAGCACCTTCACCGAATGTCACAAGAGACAAAAAATGGAGAAAGCATGTCACCTTACGGGTTCGTTCCCCGTTCCTCCATACGACAGCATACTAATAGATGGGATCTAGCAAAGTCGAATACGTGAACTGAATGAAACCTACAAGCTCTCGGAATCGAGGACAATCAATTCGACGTTGCAAATCTTCCATACCAGCTTTTTTGGCATCAACTCGGAACGATTTACCGAGGAAATGTTTGAGGAACAGGGATTCCCTGTAACCATTCCTCATGTAGCTTGGAGCACAAACATCTCAGCATCCTACTCTTGCGAGGATCAGGCATACGGCAACCATACAGTCTGCATTAGGAACTCCTACGCCTACCAAGGGCTTTTACTTAGGCTTGGCAAGCATCGTTTCCCGCGCGACAAGTCTGTTATCGAAACGTGGATTTACATGCCTATGAAAGATAACAGGCATAGCGAACTTTACTGCGCATACGATGATGAGTGTAAGGGTGAAGGACATGAAAATTGGCAATACTTTGGGGAAGGGAAATGGTAGAATGTCGATGATTAATCGCCCACTCGCTCTTTTGAAACTCAAGAGAAGACAGACAAGCCACAGGCTAAGATTTTAGTTGATATACAACATGATTGTTTAATCGATCCTACTATTCAGCCTCAGGTTGAGAATTCTAAAAAGCCTATATTATCTCAACTTTATCCCTCAAACTTGTACACCCACAAATAAAGTATGACACGCTCAAACTCACACATATTCCCGCCTGACCCGCCAAGCCAGCCTCCATCTGATGCACTATCGTCTTTCTCTAGCTCCTCTTACTGCAGACCTTATTCGCCACCTCCTCCGAGACTAGACGCCGTGGATGAATCTTTGAGAGGTTGGAGAGGACACGTTTAGAAGATTCCTTTCCTTTCCGTCTCAAGGCCTCGCACTTTGACGCCAATTGGCTTTCGAGATGGGGACTTTCTTAGCAGCCAGGAACACTCTATCTCTTTGTTTCAGAAGTCCTAGTGGTTCAAGACTTCGCCACATGTTCGGCATGACATTTTTCGGCTAGCTTTTGGGGAACCCAGGCTCTGGGACCTATGACACGCGATAGTTTTAACCAGGGCCCTTGGGCTGATGATTGCAGCAAAAAGCGACGAGAAATAGAAGATATTGGCATCATGGGATGGCTTTTGTCCTGTCGCCAAAAGTAAGCCAAGCACTGGCATTTTGACTTGATAAACACACGACCGAGCCTACAGTTACGGTATCTTGTTTTCAGCTAATACCATTATAATGTCAGGCGAAGCCATGATATACACTTGCCTCAGACTATTGCAGCCTATCACCTCGCTGGAGCTCATATGACCCCTTGAGCGTCAGTTCCCTGGTTTTGAAGATACAGTAAAGAGTACTTCGGCACGTAGTAGGGAGAGACATTGGACGGGGTGCCTCGGGATGAAGGAAAACATAAGGCCTGTGATTATTATATAGAAATAATTATAAAGCTTTTACATAATTTAGACTGGGATCTTACCTAAGTATTTCTTATACCCTAATTTAATTCTTATAATTTTCTATATCCCCTAGGATTAGTACCATGGCGCTCCTGGCTTATACTCCAGTGTTGTTCTTCGCACCACGCGCGGAACACTCAGCCAGATCAAGATGATTCGTCCCGAAGACTTTCCGCCCGATACATGGGTCGAGCTGCGCACCGTCGTCATCTTCACAGCCTCAAACATTGCCGACAACCCCAGTCTTGCCATCCGTGGTACTAATTGTGGCCTAGGTGTGTATATCTTTGACAATGTCGTTTTTGGCCCAGCTCCTGTTGGTTAGAAGATGGCATAAACATATCAGATCATATGTCGGTTAACCTTTGTCGTGTATTCACTATTCTGCGCACGATTATGTATCTACAAGTGATTTTCAATTTAATAGACTTTGCTGGAGGTTAGAGAAACAACAAGAACTTAGCCTTCGGCAGTTAGAAGCAGGTTTGCCGAGTTTATATATATATGCAATAGTCGCGCCTGATAGCTACCTGGTCCATGCTAGACTGTTAAATATTCCGGTTGGGAATCTCATCGCGACAAACTATAGGCTCGCTTGTATCAAAGTTGGCTAGGGGGGCCAAATGGAGCCTCATGTGGTAAACTAGTGTAGTTGGCTGGCTTAGTACATAACCCTCCGATGCAGCAAAGTTTATGTCGTCATCAGTGGTGCTTGGTTGTGTGTCCTATCGAGTAGGATCTCGATTATTCGCCGATGTACGATCCAACGATCCAACGATGCACTCACTTTGCACCCCACTTGTAACCGTCAAAGCCGTCTGACTGATTGAATGGTAAGCATAGGCGAGTGTCGATCCCATGGGTACTTTTGCCGGTTTTATCAGTGTCTTTGGGGCGGAGTATGCACTCCATAACGTTAGTTCCTCATATAAAACATTACATAGCCTCAATACCCTCAATGCCGAATGAAACGGTACGCGTACCCGCTCATCATCGTATATGAGAACAAATTGCTCAGTATCGACAAGTTGTGTCTTTCAGTCTTTTATCAACATACACAAGGACCCCACACACTTCAAAGATTGCCCATCATGGTTAGAATCGCTTCTTCAGATGATTATCAAAACATCTTCCACTGGGCTGAGACCCAAAAGGACGGCGCTGTTCCCTCCTTTGCCGTACGCAAAAATGACCCTTACGAGTATCTGTCCGGCTTCAACAATCACTTTGAGTCTGAAGCCATTCCTGGGACCATCCCACAAGGTCAAAATAGCCCTCGATGTGTCAGATTCGGTTTGTACGCAGAGCAAATGACGACCTCGTTTGGTGCTTCTCGCCAAGCCAACAAAAACTCATGGCTTTATCGAGCCCGACCAGCAGTAGCTCATCAAGGATTTGTAAGTGTAAGAATTACCATAGCTTGTATAGTGGGATTGACATTTAATCTAGACAGATCTCCCAAAGGTTGAGGGCACTGAAAGCTGCTTCTTACCCCTCAACCCCGCGGTGAGAATATCCCCCACACAGTTGGCCTGGGTAAGCAATGAGTATTTTCATGGTTTCACGTGGAGCTGACTAGCGTAAAGCTACCATTTGACATTACAGACGGCGCTGATTTCGTCTCTGGCATACGCACCATTGCCGGTTCTGGTAGGCTTCGTCTATACGGTGATTTTACCATCTGCTAACAATGTGTAGGGGATCCTACACTCAGAGAAGGACTCGCAACTCATACCTTTTCTGCAACTAAGAGCATGGACAAGCGTGCTTTTGTCAACTCAGATGGAGACTTCTTGATCATTGCCCAGCAAGGTGCCTTGGACATTCAAACCGAATTTGGACCTCTCTATGTTCAGCCTGGTGAGATCTGCGTCATCCAACGCGGACAACGTTTCAGAGTCTCTGTGGAGGGTCCAACCAGAGGTTACATCCTTGAGGTATGGGGTACCAGCTTTGAGCTTCCCGAGCTCGGTCCTCTTGGATCCAACGGCCTCGCCAACACCAGAGACTTTCTGCACCCAAAGGCAAAATACAACGTAACACGCGACGACCCTTGGGAGGTAGTATACAAGCTTGGCGGTCGGTTCTTTAAAAGCGCTCAGAACCACTGTCCTTTTGACGTGGTGGCGTGGCACGGTAATTATGTTCCATACAAATACGACCTGACCAAGTTTATCAATGTTGGGTCGATCTCGGTAGACCACATTGATCCATCCATCTTCTGCGTTCTAACCGCCCGTGGACGGGATGAAAATGCGCCTCTTGCAGATTTTCTCATCTTTTCTCCTCGCTGGGATGTTGCATCGCATACATATAGGCCTCCTTATTATCATCGCAACGCTGCTTCGGAGCTTATGGGTCTCATCTACGGAGAATATGCAGGCCGTTCAGATGGCTTCCAGCCAGGAGGAATCTCGTTTGAATGTGGATGGGTGCCGCATGGTGTAGCTTACCAGGTGAGTCACTTTAACCCCAAGTTGGCAAATTCTTTCTAACCTGGTGTAGGAGTTCAAAGCAGCTTCGGCACAGCCTCCACCCGAAATGCAAATATCCAAGGGGGCTGTCGCTTTCATGTTTGAAAGCTGTAGACAGTTGACTATCACTGACTGGGCATGGAAGAGTGATAAGAAGCACGAGCACGAGCCCAAGATGTGGGATGATTTGGTCGATAACTTTTCTTCACACCAAGAAGAGGTCAACAGAATTCTGGGAGGAACGTAAACACTCATGCTTTCATAAAAAGTTGCGTTATTCTTATGTCTTGTGTGTTTTCTGAGCTATTTGCGTCTTTACCATTCTAAGATACAATAGACGGCGGAATCATTTCTGGTAACAGAACTTACGACCACTCTATAGGCTCCATGACCTTTTTCAAGAAGACATTATCAATACCTCCACCAGGTGGCTGCGTGCGAAACCTCAAAATGACTTCACTAAACCCAGCCGCATCATCAGGGACAACAAATAACCTCCCACATTCAATAACAATCCTTCCTCCTGAAACCGTTCGTCGCGCGGAGTACGTAAAGTCGAAGGTAACGTTGGTTCGTTTGACAGGGTTGATGATATCAAAGGCAATAACTGTGCTCCAGAAGTCGACGTTCCTTGGGAAGCTGGCTGGTGGAGCGTAGAAGCCTGCTTCATAGCGGCCCGCTTCAAGGTAGATAGGTTCAGTTTGTCGTAGTGTGCCAGGGCTGCATTCTGAGCCAGTCACCTTGTATGCCCAGGCAACAGACTAATGACCCCAGCGGGTCATTTCACCTGTCCAAGGCTCGGGGGATAACTGCCAGCCTGATGCATCGCCAGTCTCAAAGTCGCCATTGATTAAACGATTCTTGTTGAGTGGGGGAACAGTGACTGTGAGAATACCGCCACTTGTAGCTGTAGAAACTGTCTCCCAGGCGGTTACAGTAGCGGAAGGAGTTGTGAAGGTGGTGGTGATCTTTGAATGGTTATAAGTATGTATTAGGTTTAGACTAGTATCATCCAACTGACCTTTCTTACTGTCTCTGTGCTAACAACCCGTGTAACACTGACAGTTGAGGCTGGCACATTAATGCAAGAGCACGCCGACGTGATTCTGCTGGCAGGATAGGTCACGCCGTTCGTCATGCACCTTGGTGGGTTCGCGGCGACTTGACGCTTAGCCACAACTCCAGTATCAAGCGTCACAACGCTTGTAGCTGTAGGTACAGTCTCGGTGAAGACAGTTGTCGTGGAAGTTTCGGTGATCTGGACCGCATCGAGGGTGACTCCAGTTTGTACAGTTGTAGTCCTGAAGATAGTCAGTCAGACATGTAATATCACTCAGAGAAATGTGCATTCTTACAAAGTTGCTATTTCAGTGGCAACTATTGCTGTGAAGGGCACAAGACCTGAGCAAAAGTCACTGGCTTGCACGGAATAGCGCTGGTCGATAAAGCATCGGAACAAGTTGTCGCGGTTGCATGCAGCCCGTTCGTAGAGTTGATTGGGTATATGCGCCAAGGCTCCTAGAGCAGACGTCCCAGCAAGCAGGATATTGATGATTTTCATGGCTTTTCAACCAGGAACAGCACTCTATGAATCAAATAAAAAGACTGAAGGGAAGAGTCGAGGGTATGATGGTTGAATGTTTGTTTTCTGGTCGGACATATGTACATAGACAGAATACAGACTTTGCTTCCGCGCAGTGGAGCTGTAGATGGATCTTTTTGAGTCGAGACTTAGACAATCTAGCCACAAAAGTGAGACTGCATGAATAGTTTTTCAATAGCCGCCTGGTTTGTCCTTCAGCTGCCCACTTGAATTGTTCAGCCCGCCACAGTACGTTGATACACCGCTTACGGGTCTTTGTGTCTTGGGATTTATATCTGCTGTGAGGGCTGAATGTTACTGTAGTTCAGCTCTTTCATGGATGACGAGGTTGCAGCATTTGATAAAACTTGTTCATACTGATGGACTTGTCTCAATGACTGTAGCTGTGGTATTTCCATGTAAGTTAAGCTTTCCTCCTTAGTATAGTGGGCTTTCGAGCCGGTGCGTCTTGTTGTATGGAGTTGTGCCGAATCTTATGTCCACATCTAGGATGCTGCGCAAGATATTTTGAACTCAGCGCCCTGACAAACCTATAGGATTTGTCGTTTAGGTAGAGGCAGTTATTACTACGCTTGGGAAACTGCAGCTTGTCAAGCCACTTGCCGATATCACAGAGTAAATATACAAATACCTTACACATTTCTCTATTGTCTCAGATTTTTACTTTCTAACAATGTATTATTAATGTTTTTATGCTAATGGCATTTCCATCTCGGGTCCGTATTCGCATATGTATTCGTATTGTATGCTGTTTTATATTAAGACTCCACGTGTTGTCTCACCGTCCAATCACCGGGGCTTTATTTCGGGTATCTTATCTTGGCCGGGGCCGGATCGAAGAGATCCGTTGTCGTGAGAATGGGACGATTTATTCTTGGAGGCGACATCAATCAGCTTAAAAGTAACTCGATAGTTGTTAAACTGATTCGAACATGAGCAGCTTCTGAATACACTCAAGTCCTCTCCGACACTTTGTGTCAAACCCAGCAATCCCTTATTTTCCACGTCATCACTCAATATGACAACGTCAGAAGCTCGATACGAATTCGGTGGCCCGTGAGTGATGCCTCCATCAACCTCTAACCCCACACTCGTACTGATTGATGTCTGTATCAACAGTCCTGGCGCCACCGGTATCGTATTTGGCCTCCCAGTTCTGATGCAGGTACTCTACTTGGCCTGCAATGACGTCTCCGGATGTCCTGCACCAGCTCTCCTAGAACCCAGCACCTTGACTTGGGCCAAACTCAAGTCACAGATCCCCTGGCCTCAAAACGGTATCTTCGGGTTCGTTAGCTGGAACGTCACTGGCTGGCTTTTTGCCTATTACCTGTTGAACCTTGTTCTTTACCGCGTGCTGCCCGCTCAGCAAGTCTACGGTACCAAGCTCCGTGAATCGGGTCGTCCTCTCGAGTATCGCTTCAATGGTAAGAGTCCCCTGTAGCACTCATGTTTTGCAAAGCTTATGTATACTCTAGCATTCTCTTCCAGCGTTTTTCAATTAGTCGCCTGCGCCATTGGGACTTACATGTACGGCGCCGAGTTCCCAGTCTGGACCTTCATTGCAGACAACTACTTACAGATTCTCACGACCAACATCATCTTGGCGTACGCCATCTCCATCTATGTGTATGTTGGCAGCTTCAGTGTCAGAAAGGGAAACCCGGAACTGCGTGAATTGGCCCGCGGAGGACATACTGGTCGTCTTATCTACGACTTTTTCATCGGTCGCGAACTCAATCCTCGTGTCACATTCCCATTCTTTGGCGAAGTCGATCTCAAAGCATGGCTGGAGATGCGGCCTGGACTCACCGGCTGGGTGTTACTCAACTGTGCTTTCATTGCCAAACAATACCGTACTTATGGGTACATCTCAGACAGCATCTTGGTCATTGCCCTTGTCCAAGGCTACTACGTGCTGGAAGGCCAGTACGCAGAAGCCGGGCTTTTGAGTATGATTGACATCACTACCGATGGTCTAGGGTTCATGCTTAGCTTTGGCGACATCGTTTGGGTACCTTTTCTCTATTCGACTCAGTGTCGCTATCTATCTGTTTACCCTGTCCATCTGGGAGGACTCGGTGTCACCGCCATCGGTATCGTCTTCGCTATCGGGTTGTACATCTTCCGGTCATCCAACTCTCAAAAGATTCTGTTCCGCCGCGATCCGAACAACCCGGCCTTTGCCAACATGACCTACATTCAGACCAAAAGGGGGACCAAACTGCTCACAAGTGGCTGGTGGGGAATGGCTCGTCACATCAACTACTTTGGTGATTGGCTGCAGTCTCTTCCTTTTTGCTTGCCAACAAAAGCCGCTGGCTATGTCATTCTCCCAGCTGGTACCGCTCTGACTGGTGCTGGCATGGCCCGGATGCTTGACGGCCGAGTGGTGACTTCGGATGGTGCTGCAGGCTGGGGGATGCTTTTCACGTACCTGTATTCGGCTTACTTTGGGTTCTTGCTTATTCATCGCGAGAGGAGAGATGACCATGCTTGTGCTGAGAAGTATGGACAGGACTGGGATGAGTACAAGAGACAGGTCAAGTGGCGGATTCTGCCTGGTATCTATTAGAGTTGCTTCAGTTTATACTATATATTGGACTCAGTAACTCTCACTACATCGTATCGAATAACTGTTTGGTCGTCTGTAATTGGATTTCGATGTCTTCTTATTAGGTGGTAGACATAGGTAGTTAATCCAGCGATGGTATGTCCCATACTGGTTATTCTGAAGCGAAAGCGGCCTTAAACTCTGGCCACTGACTCTAGAAACATGTTCTTTTCTTATTCACTTATCCAAACACTTTTCCTATAGATATACGATTAAAAAGGCACAGTTTACTGATGGCAGGTCTAGGTGAGGTTTATAGTTAGGTCAGCACGTTTCGGTCAGTCGGTAAAACTTCGCCCGGCAGATTCGCGTCAAGAAGAGGGGAACGGAATCCATGGAATGGAAGGTTGCGAATGACGATACGCGTTCCATTTATTATAGCCGCCACAAAATACATCAATTGAAGCCTCAGCAACTCATTTAATTCACTCCTATCTCACTTGGATGATTGCTTATCACCACCGGCATCATCATGGCCCCAGTCTGTCAGGTACAATAAGATCAACTTCACCTCTGTTCATACTAAACTGACTGCTCTCAGGCGCTGCATCTCTCTGATGAACAAAGATGTACCGAAGAGACCACACATGCCAACGGCCTCTTCTGTCGTTACCACTCAAAGCAAGCATTTGGAATGTACAAGGGCTGTAAAAGACGCAATGCCAAGCTTGACACTCTAGACAATGAACCTCCGCCTTACCTCCAAAATGCCCACGTCCCTCTCGCCAACGATGACTTTGGTGATATCCAAGATGAAAAGACTATTCGATAAGTTCATTCTTATCTGCATGAGAAATATGTACTTCTCAGTCAAGTTATTGACGCAAGGCGACTTCACCACAAACATTTTTACCCGCTCAACGTCGACTACGGGCACCAAGCTTACATCGACAAGCTCATCAGCCAGAGGCACATCGTTCTCCGCGCTATGGGAAGATGTGAAAGGCGATCTATCACAGTCACCTATGAGAATGAGCAGTGGTACACCTGGGTACGGAACGCACAAGACGAGGAAGAGGCAAATCGAGAAAAGGAACAGAAGAAGGTCAAGCAAGAAGCTGCTCTGCTTAAACGGCACATGAAGCAGTTGGAAGCCAGGCTCAAACTCATGCGGCAGAAGGAGGAGCAGAAGCGTCAAGATGCTTACCTTGAAGATGCCTACAGGGAACGCATGGCCATGTCAGCAGACGAGTCGGACGACGATGAGGCATGGGATCCCATTGAAGATATTGAACAGGACAAGCGAGATCGATACATCGACTTGATCAAGCATTTTTCTGGATGGAGCTGTCGGACGAGGCCAACCAGAATTCTTCAGCGGCTGAGCCAACATCGAGCGCAGGGGCCAGAGAACCTGCAACGGCTGAGGAGCCAAAGGCGCCTAAAAAGAAAAAGAAGAACAAACCAAAAACCAGCTCAATTGCCGCCAATCGGGACGCCAAGATGCCGGGTAAAGTGGCCTTGATGGGACAGAGGAAACTTATCGCTGTGCAGCAGAGCGGACACCATGGTGCTGAGCCCTAGTTAAGAGAACCGGATACAAACAACATCGAGACAGAAGAGGAGATGAGAAAGCGTCTAAGCCAAGGAGTCAAGAAGAATTTGGACAACAATTTTGGCATGCAACTCGTTGGTACGCTGGAAAACCCTCACAAGACCTATGACAAAATGGCACCCATGGAGAAGGATGAGATTGATTCCCTTGTGGATGACATTCGAGAGATCAAACTTTTTCTTTTCTGTCGTTTGCTCCTTTCGCAAGCTTCTTTCCTATCCGCCGCTCTACGAGCAATCAGTGTGCAAGAGTTCCTCAATGACACCAACGTTGCCGAGTCTGACTTGCGAGATCTCTGCTTAAAGGTGGCAGAGCCTACTCTTCAAGACATTCGAGACGCGTGTGCCGATTTTGCCCGCGGAGATGAAGTCGACGAGGATCCTATCTCTGATGACGAGGATGACGATGAAGACGAAACTTTGGAGGAACTCTTCAAGAGCGACAGACATTACAATCATCTCCACACCAACGACTGGTTCAAGGATAAGATGTTGAAGCAGGCTGAAAGGTCTGGAATGGGCCGCAAGAAGATCAAGAAAGCTTCGCCACGCAGGACAAAGGTCACCATCTGTGGCAAAAGCATCTGGAACCACGCCAGTGAGAAAGCCATGTCTCGAGACGGCTGGCTTCAATTCTCTGTCATGGCCAAAGATTGCGATCTCAAACACGCTATTCAGCTTTGCAGAAACTGGGCCAAATTCTCTGATCTGAACCTCTTCACCCTCTAGCAGTATTTTCCAGTGTCCAACTGGAGCGGTTGGGCTGGAAACAGACTGGTTCAGCAGCTTCAGCAGCTAGGCTTCTTCCCCTATCTCACCGATTTGAAGCTGAAAAAACTAGCCATCATCATCAAGTGGGCGGTCGGAGCCATCTTCGACAGCAACATGATATAGTCGAGTCGAGAAATGTGATCGTTGGAAACATGAAGCGCGGCGACCCCGTCACGAGACGTTTCATTCAATACCTCTTGATGCGAGCCGGAGAAGTTTTGGTCATGGTCAGAGATGGCAAGAATGGTCGTGTCATTACTGCACCGCCTGACAGGGAGCTCTGGACATATCGCAAGAAGCAAGGCATTGGAAGGGCATCCAAGAATGAGTGGTTCAACTTTTTGGAGATGGGTCCTGATTTCTTTGCGTTGACTGACAAGTTCCGAGAGTGGCGATTCGGCTTTCACGACTATTATGATATTTCCATCTGGGACTTTGTACCTGGCCAATCGCCTATGGACATGTATAACATTATTGCCTTGGTATTTTTACTTCAATTGATGATACAACTGACAGCAGCTAATCAAGTTGATAGGAACTTCGCAACGCCTTGCCCATCACGCAACCACGCGACATGTACTTGCACATGAAACCTCTCCTACAAAACCTGCATAGAAACGAAGATACGATGCGAACTCGCCAGATCAAACCGGAGGAGAATGTCACGACCCTCTGGGAGCACGTCACAGACGAGAGAAACGAGTTCCGCTTCTGGGATCTCAGTGGCCAAAAAGTCACTTGTCACTCCGACGAGGACATGGCTGACTCGCCCTACATGTTCTACAATGATGTCAGTGCTGCTGAAGATGCCATTCTTTTCCCGGATGAGCTGGTTTCAAACAAGAAGAATGTACCTTTTCGAGAGATCAAAAATGGTGTCTCTAACATCGAAGATGGTGTCCTACCCAGCGAGACAAGGTATATCGCTAAAGTATTAGAAGCTATCAACGTGGGTAAAGATCCCATGAAGGTTATGAATGCTGCAAAACATCAAGATGAAGACAGCATTTGGACCTTGCCCAAAGTCTGGGAGACTGGCCTCGCACAAGCCTGTCGGGAAAACCCCTCGCGAATTACACTCCTTCACCGCACTGGTCTTCTCAACAACAAAATGGTTTTGACATTTGACCAAAGACTCGAGGCCTCAGATCCTAAGGAGGTTATGGAGCGAGATCGATCTTTCAGTAGGTAACTCACCCCTGGTCCTCATCTCATACTGACCTTTACCAGGCTTCAAGGAATCTTTCCACGCCGGAGATCTTGAACCAGGCTACAACAAAAAATACGAACAGGTTCAAGACCGAATCCGCACCATGCTCAAGACCCCACACAGCGGTTCAGCTGAATGGGTTTGGTATTTGGTCGAGATTCTCGACTGGCTCAAGCTTCGGGGCGACTGCACAGAATACGCCCAAAACCCTGCAGACCCATGGCCACACGGTTTTATCGTGCATGATCTAGTGCAGGCGTTTGCAGCCATGGCAATGTTCTTCCCAGAATGCGAAACCACCAAACTTGTAACCACGTTTCTGAACTCTAAGCAATGCGATGAGTTAAGAAAGTCTCTTCTGTTTGACCCCAAGGAACGAAGCAAGACACGGCCTGATCGTAGAGCCAGAACGAGTTACAAGTTCCACGACAAAGAGTTTTTGAAAGAGTGGATGGCGTTTTATAAGGATTTCAGGGGCTCCAAGTATTACGCTGACGTATACCCCGTGGAATGGAGTCGCGTAGTCCATCCCATTATTGCGCATTGTTAGTTGAACCCTTCCTGACTCGAGAGGATAAGCTACTGACAAGTCGCAGTGTATCAAGCTGGCGTAGTTGCGCCAGCTTACTTACAAAACCATCCACAAGTCGTCGCAGGAATGGTCACGGCCAAGGAAGAGCTTCACCGTCCTGGCAAGCTAGACATGCTTATCAACTACGAAGATCAATACGGCGGTTTCCCCATGACCTACCCGCCGTCCTTTACCTCCCCGGACAAATGGCCACAAGTCCTCCCCCACGCCCAGGACTTTGCAGCAAAGCACAATAACGCCCGCTTCACCCTCCTTGGCCTGTGGTCAGCGCCATTACTACCCTCTCATGGTCGGCTTTACGAACCGTCAGGGCACCAGCTTTCTCGACAGCTGCGGCCGGTCGTGGGAGTGGAAGTTTATGCCTAAAGATCTGCAGGGCAGCGAGTGCAGTGCACATCACACCACTGGGAGGAGATTGCAAATTTTGGAGAAGTTCAAAGGTCATGTGATGAATTGCGGTGATTTGATCCTTGTCATGGGTGAGGATGTTGATGATTTACTCAAGCACTGCACGGCTGTTCGATACAGACGAAGCCTTGGCTGCGTGAGGTTGATCTCTGGAAGAGCTTTATCAATGTTTATCTTGGCTTTATTCTGGATTTGGATCCGATTTACTTGGAATAAGTGAATTGGCAAGTCGTGTCGGAACTTGGAACAGGTGTCAATGATAGAAGCATTTGAGTATTTACTTATGCCCGACGAACTTTGCCAATGGAAGCGAAAAGCTAGTCAGTCCCTACAGCATTGCAATAATACGAAAACTGCTCACAAATTCCGATTGATGCGAGCAAGGGATCAAGCATAAACTGCAACTCACTCAGCCGTTAAGTAAAAGAAAGTATCATCATCCGAAGATCTTCATTCAATGTGACCATTAGGCGAAATTACAGCAAAAGCTATGAACCAAAAGTGGCTTTTTAAACTCTCAACCTTATCTACTTTACAGTTACACCAGATGGCATTGGCGTGACGGGAGACGAAGAACCGGTGCAAACTTTATAATCCTGGTTCAACTTAAAATGAATTTTCGCCAAATCTTGTCAGAGCGTCAACAAGTTAAGAACTCTAAGAGTGATAAGAAATCAGGTCAGAGTCAGGGAAAATGTCGGGGAAGATAAGAAAGGCTGAGCTGCCTTTTCATAAAGGTATTCTGTCAAACAATGAAATGGGATTATGGTCACATCAAAACTGTCACTGGGTCAAGGGCAAGAAATGTCATACATGTATGTAAATCAATTATGTATTTTAGAAAGATATTCAATACCTTCTCGGTCTCGATCAAGAGGCTTTGATTACAATTAATCCCCTCATCCACAAGACATAGCTGTCTCTCGATGCATCTATCAACAATGCTGGCAGTAACCAACACCGCGACTATGCGTAAGGCGCTTAGCAAGACTTGACGGAGCTGTACTTGCAAGCAGAGCTGGAGCCGGAGCGGAGCTTCTTGGGCTCCTTGCCAGGGACGGTACCCTCGAACTCGGTGCAGATATCCTTGACGGAAGAGGCGCAGGTGCCGGAGATGGTGGACTTGTCACCCTTGTTGGAGTTGATGCCAGTCAGGAGCTTGCCGTTGTAGGCCTTGACGTTCTTGACGACAACGTTGCGGGTGCCCATCTTCTTGCAGTTACCGCAAGAGCGGTAGAGCTTGCCGAAGTCGACAGCGGTGAAGCCATCGATGGTGACCGTGCCGAGACCGTTGTGCTGGATGACCTTGTCCTCAGCACCGGTGGCACCACCGCCCCGGACGAGAGCGTTGCCGTCACCCTTGATGGTGAGAGCATCCTCGCAGACCTTCTTCCACCAGACGTTCTCGATGGTGCAAGAGCCCTCGCAGTGAACACCCTCGATCTGGTCAGTGCCAATGATGACGTTCTTGAGGGTAGCACCGTTCTTGAGGATGAAGACGGCGTCCTTGTCACCGCCCTCCTTCTGGCCAGTGCACTTGACGCCACGGCCGTAGGTCTTCATCTTTCCGTCGAAGGTGCCGGAGATGTACTCGGGCTTCTTGTAGGTGACGGATCCCTTGGAAGAGGGGATGGGGAAGTTGGCACGCTTCTCAAGGGCGCCCATGGTGTTGGGGGTGATGTTGCCCTGAGGAGTGGCAAGGGCGACAGAGGCGAAAAGGCCGGCGACGACGGAGAACTTCATCTTGAAGGTTGAAAGTTGGTTGTTTGTTTAAAATTGATTTGAAGTGTGTAAGGAACTTAAAGAGTGTATAACCACCAGGGTCAAAGAGTGTAGAAAGTTAGATGCTGTGAAAGAGAGACGAATGAACTGATTGCTGAAGAGAAAGTTGAGACTTGTACGGCTGCTCACGAGCCTTATATATGAAGAGACTGGTGAGCTTGGCATACAACCCCTTCACCTACGATGGCCCTCATCCGCCTCATCTCGTATGCAAGCTATCAACGTTTCAGATCTGATACAAGGATGTTTGCAACAGAGACGATACAATTGGCGGAAGATTATCGACAAAGGATAATACGGCAGGACGGTTAGCACGGCACAAAGGTCATTCTAGAACCTGATCCCAAGCTTCGGATGGAGCCGCAAGTATGAGCAGGGACAGGGGATTGGAGATCCTTGTTTGACAGATTCTCACTTGTCACGAGTCAGACTGTCTGCCTTGCATTGCATGTTTGTTTTCTATTACTAAGTTGGTGTTGGAGGTCTCAACTCGCATCAAAAATGTTTTGTTAGATTCCATAATGTGAAGAGATTCCTATCATGTCACTATTGCAGAAATCGACCACTGCTCATGCATAATCGTACTTATTCGCCAAGAACTGAATCCATCGGTCCATCGCTCTAGATTGCAGGGCTGTTAGCGTATCCGACAAACCCCAGGCATTTCCGGAAATGAGGTGGAATCATTCTCTGCCTGCAGACTGGCCCAGATACGCAGCAGCAGAGCCAAGCTATTTCCGAGCTCGTTTTTCCCCTTGGCTTTTTAGCATTAAAAAGAAGCTTCATTCAGATTGAAAGCTTAGCTCATGCAAAGCTGAGGCGTAGAACGCGTCAGGGCTACCAATCTTCGAGGCATGCTAGTGGCAAATGTCAACTGTGCACGTACACTACGAGTCAAGCAAAGAGTCAAAGCGACCGAAACATGAACTGAAAAGCTATGAACTGCTAGAGCGTCTGCTGCGTTACATTGACAGGTGTGACATGATTACCGTCAGTCTGTGTACCCCCGAGATAGAAACTCATCATGTGGATTTAACTGGCAGTTCCTACTCCTGAACCAGGCACTCGGATATCGGCTTTAATCAGCTTGACATGATCCTTGTCACGACTCCATAGAAATCTGTTGCTGGTCGCATGTCACCGAGTTTTTTGCTCCACTGCCTAAGCCAAAACAGCACGGGGCAATTATACTGGTGAAACTGACAGCTTGATGACAAGCGGAGTTTCATTTATCTAAATTGCAAAATGCTCGTAATAGAGTAGAGGTGAAGCTCGTATACGAGAGAACGGGTCAGACAGGGGAAGAATAACCAAGAACATGTC
The DNA here is from genome assembly GCA_014822075.1 of Fusarium buharicum. Taxonomy (NCBI): domain Eukaryota; kingdom Fungi; phylum Ascomycota; class Sordariomycetes; order Hypocreales; family Nectriaceae; genus Fusarium; species Fusarium buharicum. The sequence goes on from JAATHB010000012.1 coordinate 71,258, forward strand.
ATGAGATTGAGGCTTGTCCTTTTCTCATGTGGCGAATTGCCTCCTTGGACCCATACATACCCACGCCCTTACTGCTCCTATCTAGACCGTAGATGGTATTCTCATCGGCTGCAGTACACTCACCCTATACACAGACTTGAGGCATCATTTTTCGTTCAACAGCTCAAGACTTGCAATCATGCGATCTAATTACTAAAATAATTATATAGATAAAAATCTTCATTTCCTGCTCGAGATATGATATAATTTAAGAACCGCCCGGAAGATTAAAACTCTTATATTATGTAGCTTATATACAAGTGTAACAAAAACATTTTACTCAATTCTCCCATTAGAAACTCAGAGAATGCCTCCGTGACAGGTTACCATCATGTAATCCTATACTGACGTTATTAGAACAATTAATAACTAAAGCGTTTTCTTTATATCTCTCCGGAAGATGAAAGACTAAGGGCGCATAACTACTGCTCACTTTAAAAACTACTAGAACCAAACCATCATTCCAGAAACCAACACGCAACTTTTTTTTTGTTGCCCTTAGATATCCCTCATTGGTCTATTCAACAATTTTCGCTTTCATACAGAGAGAAATTGCCGAGGGGCGAAATTAGCCAGGTAATACATTTCGCTTCTATTTGACTTTAGAACACGGACCTGAAAATCCTGGCTGTCGGACAATTTTGACCCGGCCGCGGATACCCGGTTTCGACAGACCGAGACTGCTACTAAGATCCCATTAAGCCGTAAGAACGAGGGTAAGTTCCTAGTCTATTATCCTCAAGTATTTAGTGCATGTATCAAGTAGGTCAAAAAGGCTGCAGATAGAATTAGGAATAAAGAACGATTATCTTAATAGAAAGAGCATAATAAGTCTTTTGTGTTAATATTCGCCATGTCATATGACCCTACCAAAAGCCAGTAGCTCAACCTTGCCACGCCATCACTGACAGTAGAGATCTTGCTATCTCATTGTAACTGATTTCCCCAAATAGCCGGAAAAAGGTTGTGAACACGCTGCTATACATGCCTGTGCTCAAAATGCAAGGATTGGTGTTGATATAGAGACCGTGGAAAGGCAAAGTAAGAAACAGGGAACCAGTGGGCCAATAATGAACCATTCATGTCTCTCTCATGAGTTGGTATACTATTTTGAGACCGACTGTCATTGATAAGGCACTGAGTCGCCGGCTACATTCGCCATTCTCATGCTTTGTAGCTTGAGAGGCGTACTGTCTTTACTTGTCCTAAACTGTAGTACGAGTCTCTCGATACGCAGGGGGCAATATACACTCAAGAGCTGCCTTGGTCTGCAAGGCCAGAGTCCGTGAGTGCCACCGGTGTTGCTGCGTAAACCCTCCCATGACCCAATAGTTGTCCAGGTGCAGATGACGCTTCCACATTCCGCGTATCTCTCCCACGGCATCAACGCCCCATGTTGCATCCAGCCGAGCAGCAATGTCACGAGGACCTAAAAGATTCTCATCGACACTGAGAATTCGATTGCTAGTAGAGTTATCTCCTTCCCCAAGGATCTCAGCAGCCACGTCGCGTATGTCTCGATCCGCAAATCCCGTGCACCACAGCACAGCGTCCGCATCAGCGGTACTACCGTCAGAAAAACGCAGACCAGTCTGGGTAAAGGCAACAGGCTCAGATCCAGCCTTGAATCCAGCCTTTCTCTGGACTAACAGGTCCGTGACGCCAACATCAACATAGTGTCCCCCTGCTTTCTCAACCAAGTTAGAGAAGAGAGCCTGGCTCGGCTCGGCGCTGTCGAGGACAGGGAAACCAACAGCCCTGAGGGCAGCACAGCGGTCTCGTTCTTGGGACGCAAGCATTCTAAAGAGATTTCGGGCAAGCTGGCCATCCACCACTGAAGGGAGCGTCAGGAACATCTTGTCGGCGGCCTCAACACCCATGTCATATGCGCCCAAACCGATCTTGTTAAATACATATTCGAGTGGGAAGATATAGGTGGGAGAACGAACAACCATCGTTGGTTTCAGACCAGCCAAATAGCAATCCTCAAGTATATCGAATGCTGTATTGGCTGAACCTATGACGAGGACAGACTTCAAATCGTTAGTCGTAATTGGTTTGATAGCCAGGAACATCGAAACTCACTTTAACACCTTGTTCGGCCAGTTTCTTCCCATTCTTATAGGCTGACAAGTGGATATTGATGCCTTTATACACCTGTTCATCCGCTATAGCGGGCACGTAGGGCTTCTGAGAGCCGACTCCCGTTGCCTGGACGAGATGCTTAGCAGTTGTTGTGCGAACTCCACTGGGAGTCTTGAACTTGATGGTCCATCTCTTTGCTAACTTTTCGTAAACAGTCAACTGAATCTTGGCTGAAGTGATGACGTTTAGGTTAAATGAATTCACAAAACGTCGTAAGTGGCTGGCTAGATCGTCTTTACTGAGGAGATGACTTCCTTGACATCGTTCTTCGTAATCTAGAACGAGTAAGTTAAGTTATTTGTGAAGGCTCAGCTAATCTAGACCACGCTTAATCATGTAAGGTAATTCGCAAAATGAAGTTGGGACATGGAACTTCATGCAGTCATACCGCAGAGCCCAGTTATCGCCAACCTGGGCATTTCGTTCGGCCATGACGCTATCAACGCCAAACGCTTTTAGGCGGGCAGCAAGAGCTGCTGAACTGTTGGTTTGTCAGTTAGTCGAGCTACTATAGAGTTAGGAGTCTCGTTTACCTATTGCCGCCGCCGATGATAAAAACATCGGTCTCAATTACTTCAGCATCTTCCAGGTTGCGGCCAGAAGAACGAAGAAGTGACTCATTCTCAGGGTGAATATCGAGATTTTCAAGCTTGGTACTGAGGATCCAAATCTTCCACTCCAAGTCATCAGTGTTGTTCTTGGTAGGTAGAAGAAGGAATCGCCCACTACATGTGGCCGCTGGTGAAGCAGTCTTGAAAGATAGCGAGACATCAATGAATTGCTATAGCAAACAAAATATTCAGTCAGCGTTATCTGTGCTTCTCTGAGAGAAACTCACGAGAACAGGCGTGGCTGGGACAAAAACAGCATTGTCCATACTCCATTCTCGAGTAAATCTCCTCATTTCCTTTGTCGCGAGAAGATTGGTGGCAATGGTACCGGGCGTAAAAAATGTGCGTAAGTGATAAGTCAAGGCCAAAGCATCCTTCCAGTAGGCTTGTTCAGCGAAGAAGCATTCTTGGAGAGCTTTGGAATCGTTTGCAGTAAGAGCGGCATTGAAGGCGTTCAAAACGCCCAAAGCTCTCTGGGTTGCGTCTTGAGCAGAAATTGATATGAGGTCTACCGTTTCCTGCGTAAGAACTGGGATGGGGCGCTCGTCGAAGAGCTGACGTAGGTCCGCAGATGGAGGGTTTGAACCAGGAGAGATAGCATTATCAATGCCTTTGTGCTGATGGTCAACTAAACAATCTAGTAAACGTGGCACTGAACTCACTGGAAACCATACTTAAGAGGTCGTACTGTATGTATCTAGTGATGAGAGAAAAGGTACAGGTAAGAATACTCTGCATTGCATCCCTGCGTCGTATTTATCAAAGCCAGAGTCAGCCAACAGCACCCAGTTCACGTGTCCCCGGCCTCCGAGAATCACAAAAAGGCCTCCGGGTTCCGAAAAATGTTCTGTTGCCCGCTGGCCATGGAGGGTGGGCAGTTTGTTCCGACTGCGCGCGTGCTTAATTCCGCCACCAGATCTTGAACTTTGCTTCCAGGATGTGTACTGTTTGCATAAGCGAAGAACAACTAGTAGAAGCGATGTCACAGAATTTTGATTTTTATTACATCTGGCCAGACTCAGGAGTGTCATGGTGGTTGCAAAGCTGACCAACAGTTGAAAAACCGTTGCATTGCATGGGGCTCTTCATAAACCCCAGAGTCAACAGTAAATGTCATCAAAAGTTGAGGAGAAGTGGAGATAATCAGCAAAACAACGCAGCCAAGACATTAGAGCGAACAAACAATACAACTTGCAGGGCTAAATACACTGGGTCCAACAATCAGCTCAACTGAAAAGCTCAGATTTGCATGACAATCCTGCGGCGTAACCTAACGCATCAATGTTTGCTTGCAGGGTTGAGAATCATAGTGGCTCAATTATGAGTAGCAATTTTGAGGATTTGTTTCTCATCGAAAGCTTAAGGCATAAACAGAAGCTAGACTAGCATTTACTATACTGGGCTGTCAATGGATAGACAGGATGAGTCTTTGGTGGAAAGATGTTGATTTGAGAGAAAAACCACACCGAGTTTCCATTTTATTGCGTATATCTGTACATACATCCCTTTACAGAACAAACTTGAGATCAGCTGCGAGGGCAAGAACATGGTTCTCCCATGCTACCTTGTAAAGTCATGGTGCATGGATTGGCCTGACGCAAGGATGTCTACGCTCTTATTAATCCACCTGCTGGTCTATTTACGAATACTTTGCAGTGCTTTAAGAACTATTTAATCCAAGTTTCGATGTTGTCTTCATACAGTAATCACTCCGCATGATGTCTCTTTCGCAAAAGGACCTCGAGAAATTGCTCGCAGCGCCAGCTCTAGAGCCACCGCCTGGCATTGAGCCCCAATTCGATAACCCACCAAATGGAAATGGTCTTGCTTGGGGTGTGACGACATTTTGTATGATTGTTGCCACTCTTTGTCTCTTTCTCCGTGCATACGGCCGATTGTGGTTGGAAAGGAAGGTCTTTATTGAAGAAGGTATCCAGCAAACATACTCATTTAACCTTTCATGAACATAAAGCTGACATTGTACTTCCAGTGCTGATGATATGTGCTTATGTTCGTCTCTATTTCCAACGACCGATCCTTCACTACCACAACGTCTATCGACATGAATTGCTCTATACTTATACTACTTGCAGGGAGCCTATTGGGGTACCGCGTATGCTCCATACGCAATGATATGGGCCCCTGGCTATTACGTGCACACATGGCATCTTACCAATGGAGATTTAGTGAGGCCACTCTATGTGAGTTTGTGATGACAGCAAGCCTGTTGATGGACTTGGCTAAAGACCAACTCTAGCTTATTCTCGTCTATGGCTGCTGTTACTCAGCCGTACTACCACTGACAAAAACCGCCATCTTACTCGACTGGTGCCGTGTGTTTATCCCGGGAGCCAGGTTGAAGAGCCCTTTCTCGTGGTGCTCTATGACCATCATAGCCTTGCAGTGTGCTTGGGGTATTGCTTGTATCATCCTCTTGAACCTCCAATGCCGCCCTCACAACGCCATCTGGGAGTTTTACATTCCTAACGAGTGCTATGACCTTCCCAAAGTCATGCTTGCGTCTGCTGGTGTTCAGGTTATCACTGATATTGCTATGGTTCTATTGCCCCAGCGAATTATCTGGAACTTGCATATGAAATGGCAGAGGAAGATTGGTATTGCTATTATCTTTGGTGTTGGTATCATGTAAGTTATACCACGCTCATCGCCGTTTACTCGCCTTCCCTTGATAACAGGCCATAGCGCCTGTGTCGCGGCATTCTTCCGCCTCGCTCATACGATTACCTTTTCCAAAGAAGCTGACACTATGTGGTTTATTGGTCCTTTGTTGTTCTGGGCATGTGCTGAGATGACTTGTGGTTTCTTCATTCTGAGTGTGACCACACTTCCAAGAATTGTTGCCGAGAGCGGGCTCTCTTCAACATTGGAGAAGATCCTTGGCATCACATTTAAGTCTACTGGTCGTTCAAACCCAAATATCCAAGAACCAAGTCCCAGACCATTACGCCAATCCAAGTTTGGGCAATCTTCAGATAACTACTACAAGCTCGATGAAGACGGTGTGCCTTTGACCAACTTTGACAAATCGGAGTCGCAGGAGCACCTCAACGATGGTAATGTCAACGCTGTGAGGGTCACTCGAGAGACTCATATCACTGTATCTTCCCATTTGAAGAGTGGCGTTGGCCTTGGGTCAAGTTTGTCTCCCTGGGAGCGCCAGGAAGCCCTATAGTTTAGAACATGCAGACTAAACCGATGTGTATCCTGATTCTAGTGTACTCATATGCTCCATACATTATGTATTACAAGGCAGAAAATACATGTTTTTCATTCTTGATGAAGCAGTTACAGTGAAAATGCGACCAAGCTTCACCTGTGCAGCTACATCACATACTTGGCAATACTGACTCGTTCACTCCAACTTTCTATGCCAGCTCACACTCAATGACATTCTCAACGTTGGTAACTCCACACTTCCAGAATTTGACAATTTTGAGGTTCAGTCCACTTCCTTCAATCAGTTGATACCAATTATCTTCGGTACGCTCCAGAGCTGAAAGCTGCGTCATCATCAACATATCGCCAGCTGTTGCTTCCCAGTAAGCTCCCGTCCGAGGAATAACGCATTCGAAGATCAACAGTTTACTATAGCCAGGTTTCATTGCTTCTGCAAGGTGAGCCAGGATCTGTTGGCAAATATCATCTGGCCAATCGCGAAGGATGGAGTGCATAAAGTATGCTCTGGCACCTTTGACAGGTTGTTCAGTCAAGAAATCGTGACTCATGAGTTCTATTGACGGGTCAATATCTTTCACATCGTTGATGACGACAGGAAGGTCCTGAAGGATTAGTTTCTGAGTCGTCGTGTTAGTAAAAAATCAACATAGACAAAACTTTTATACCTACTCCTGGGTGGTTGGGATAGAACTTCTTAAACTCGTTAATATCGTGGCCGAGACCACCAGCGACATCGACTACAAGTGGCGCATCAGGCGAGTCATCGATTCCAGGAAACAATATCTTCTCAACGGGGTAGACTGAGTGGTGCATCCATGGTAAGCGACCTTGCCTGTAACCACCCACTATACCAATATGTGATCAGTGGTGATTCATTGTATGCCGAGAATAGAAGGACTACTTACTATGATGGTTTGTCTGAGGTCCAAGACCAATCGACCTGAGATACTCGAAGCAATTCGGCAGGTCAGTGTTATACATCGCGTGCATAGCCGTATGCGCAGTATCGGTAGGGTTCCTCCACTTAGTCTCGCGGAGGAACTTGTAGAACTCGATCGGGCTGCGACTAATTCCGCCGAGCCTTATTGCCAAATCTGTTAGTATCACTCGGAAGTCCTTTCGTGATTACTCACAAGACGAGATAACCATCGCCGATGACATCAAGACTCAATGATTTGGTGAAGCTTGTAAGCTTGTACTCGTCCTGGTCGACCTCTTCGAGGTGACCCATGGCAGCGACGTGACGAAGTAAGCGACCTAGTATCGTCTTGTTAACCCAGATCATGTCATCAATTCTCATATAATCACCGACCGAGAAGAACATGGTCTACATCAAGAGATTCGGCCAAGTCCTCAACCTTTTGAGGTTTATCCACGCCATTCTTGACCATGAGCTTCCAAAGCCCGATGTCAACCCCAGTAATCAGTACTGCATTTGTGAAAGTCTAAGCTGCTAGGCCAAGTACCTAAAAACAGAGACCCTGTTAGTTAGGTAACAGTGACTTAGGGCTATAGATTCTTCTCGACAGCATTTAATCCCGGCTACTACTTTTCAGTACATCTCCAGTGATCAAGCCTCTTTTTTTTAACTCACGTCGGCCCATGTGTGTTGCATCATTGTCTCGCGTGGTGTTTGGAGGGATTGAACAAGGGTTCGAGCTTTGAGAAACATCTCGTGACGGGTATTCTCGCCACCATTCTCGAGATTCTTTTGCAGAGCACTTAGCTCTTGGATCAAACCCGCGACTGCATCGATGTTGCTCGGACGTATTGCAAGCGAGAGATCAACAGACTCGGTCATGGTATAGCAGATAAGATAGGATGGGAACAAGCTTAAGGTGACAGCTCAATAACCGTGAAAAAGGGATTCACTTCTCAAGTCACAACTTTAGAAGCCCGTCTCATATTTTAGGACGCAGATCAAGTTGTCTGGGGAAGAGAGACCAGGTGTGATTTGTAAACAGCGGGTGGACTTGCTCCACTCACCAGGGTAATACAGGATGATGTTTGTTGGTCGGTTGGTCCTGAAATTGAACGTACGATGATTGCTTGCTTGGGTTACATAGCCTATAGAGGGCGGGGAATGTGTTGGTTTGCACCCGTGTCAACCCACCCTCGAAGATGGCGGTTGGTATAGAGTCTCATGGAAACAAACGACATAAGGATACTGTTAAAGCGTGCCCTCAAAGACTTTGGTGTGGATTGGAATGACGCAGAGCAAGGTGGTTTCGGCAGGACGTTTCCTAACAGCATTTTATTGATCTACTGAAGCTGGATATCACATAAGGGTCTCAGCTCAGGACGATCTCTCCCCTGAAGTTCCTACTGCCTAGGATCCCAACCAACTTGCATGGAGTCTTGTGACTTGTCTCATATGTGTGATATCACAACGCAGCTGCATCCCTTGCACAGAGAGTTATGCCTTGATTGAGGATTGCCAATTTGCTCTGTGAGATCGCTTGCGTCTGGAAAGTTGAGCTCCCTGCAAAATTACATTGTCTGTTGGCTCGGCTCAGCCCTTTCCTTGTCATGACCCAACGCGTAAAGGAAAGTCATCAATCTTCATGTCTGAAACCCCTGTGTGGATGGGGAAGTTGCCCTCATTAAAGGTTCAGAAAATCCGTCGTGCTGCCAGGCGCTGTTGTTTGAATGCTTTACTGTCATTCCATCCGATTCCACTATTGATCTAATAACATGGAGGATGAGGGGCCAATGATGATTGCTGTCTGCTGGACCTTTACAGTCTTGGCACTTCTCTTTACCTTCGCTCGATTATTTGTTCGTACCGCTGTTCACCGTAAGCTTTTCATCGATGATTACTTTATCATCCTCTCTATTGTAGGCAATGTCGCATTCTTTCTCGAAATCACTTCTTATATCCTGACAAGGTACAAAGCTAATTACTTGTCGCTATCGAATAGATTTGCGCCATTCTTTCCAACATTTTCGTCACAATATCTGTTTACTGGGGTAACGGCAAACATTTTGGGGCGTTAGACTTGGAGCAGAAACAAAATACAATCAAGTGGATGATGGCTGCATATATTCCTGGAATTGAGACCCTCGGCTTTCCCAAACTAGCTGTCATCGCTCTGCTAGCGAGGCTTCTTATGCCCAGCAGAATCCATCTTTGTATATTGTGGAGTATGGGGATAAAATGCTGTCTGTCTCTTCCGGCTATGGTTACTGCACTTCTTCTGCAGTGTACCCCTCCAAAAGCCTTGTGGACTTTGACGATACCCAAAAACTGCCTACACCCATCAAAGCTTGAAGTTTTGGGTTTTTGGGCGAGCTGTAAGTTCCCCCAAACTCACGGTAATGATAGAAATAACAGCTAACGTACTACGAGCAGTTTCTGCATTCCTCGATTTCTATCTTGCCGCATACCCCGCCATTACACTTTGGAAATTACTCATGCCTATGAAGAAGAAACTAATACTAAGCCTTGCCCTTGGTATGGGAGTACTGTAAGTAACCTTGTCCCACGAATCTGTTTACTACCGGAGTTATTTTCGTTAACACCAACAGTTGTGGAGCAATTGGAATTGTGAAAGCTACTGGAGTTCCGACATTATCGAGTCAAGATGTCAGTTGTAAGTTCTCCGTTTCGATGAGTCAACCAACTGTAATGATTTCATCGTTAACACTAATTCATAGACGACCTATGTGATCCATTGTACTGGACTTCGTGAGTTTTCTTGTTTCTTGTAAATCTTATAAAGTTCGACACAGCTTACACCAGACGTAGTATAGAAGGCAATCTTATCATTATTGCGGCTTGTATCCCTGTCCTCCAGCCACTTCTGGAGATGTTCAAAGGCCGCAATATTTGGAGCACCAAGAAAAGTTCGGGCAACCATCAGTATGAAGATTACAGCAATCAAAGTGCACAACAGGATGGAATCGAGCTTCGGCGGAAGCCTAAGAAAAAGTTGGATACGTTTGGATTTACTATACAGGGAAGGGATGAGAGCGAAGTGAACATCGTGGATCCCGACAAATAGACCGACACCACGACCCCCAGCTATCTAACTCTACACGCCTCTCGAAGGCAATTTACGTACACAATAACAAAGAATACAACTATCCCCACGACCCCCAAACGGTAGAGAGATGGTCCTACATTGTGATAAAACCTCTCATGGATATTATCATCATTAACTCCTTCTTATTCAAGCTGTCCCAAAGCAGCCAGCTCATCAGCCATAACTTTGAGATGGGTGATTTGTCCATTCTGCCAGCGAGCAATAGTGTAGAAGTACATTCCGACAGTGTTGTTGGTAGCAGGAATAGGAGCGGGGGAAACATACTCGGGAACATTCAGAGTGCCTGTATGTCTGCCGCTCAGCCGACCAATTGACGCAGTCCAGTCTCCCGAGCCAATTATCGTCTCTGGAGTTAGACGCAGATCTGAGAATGATGTGGCCAACCGCTCAATCAGGGCTATGAACTGCGTGCTGCTGATACCGTCGGGACTATCATCCCGAGATGTGAAGATTGTAGCATTGGGCGAGAGACCAAGGCTGTCTGCATTGAGTTGACCGTTATTGAAAGCTGTCTCAAGCTGTCGATGAGCGCGCTTGTTGTCCTCCACCACATCTTCTTCAGGGTTTGTCGCAAGCGGCAGAGTGAAGGGGCTCAGAGAAAGCGACTGCGTCCCGTCGACAGGGACTGGGGAGGGAAAGAAGCCGAGCTGCCGCTGCAAGGTGACCAAATCCATCCAGATATATTCCTTGACGATCCGACCATCCTCCCAGTAGGCAGCTGTCATGAACTCGTGGTTAAAACGTCGACCAGTAGGCCCTGTCCATCCATCAGGGCCCTGAATGGGTCCTGTGTTGGTTCCAGTAAGGTCAGAAAGAGCAAAAGTCCAGTTTCCCTCGCCGATGCTGAGCTTGTACGGGTGATTCCATACATGGATATCGGGATATGTCGCATATATATTCATCATATCCTGGACGTGCTGAACCATGTTCAGTTCTCGGTTTCCGGGCATGTAAACAATGGTATCATCGCGATGGTTAAATCTAGAGAGATCCATGCTGTTGTAGGCGTCATCTGTCACCTGCATTTGACGGGCATTGGTCTCGGGGGTCCAGGGGCCGGCCGTGTTGTTGGCATAGGCACAGGTTCCAACTGTCTCACATGTTACAGGCTCTGAGAGTGGTTGAAGTTAGAACAAATCGGAATAGATAGGAGCTCGTTGTTTCAAACGTACCAGGAGTGACGCAGCCGACGTAACCCGCCTCTGCGCGCTTTGCAAGAGGATTAGAGCCATGGGTGGAACGCATATGTACGTAACTACCCCCTACACAAGCAGCAACAGGGGCGACGAGATAAGAGACACAGCTCATCCATGACCCGATTCGACTTATATTACCCATGGCGATATGGGATAACGTTTACTTGGGTATTATGGTGGAGGTTGTAATGCTTTTACTCGATAGTTGGAGATTGGTGGAAACTAATGTCGATAAAAGCTTACTTTCATTTATAATTTATATCTGAAAAGAGACTCCAAGCTAAGTATTTATATCATGGAATCTATTCCGAGGAATCCGATGATTGATAAAAATTTTATTGCTTGATAATACTAGTGAAAGCTATAAGCGGTACTTGTGCACATTAGTTAAAGGTCCGGACGTGTCGGATAGTGATGAAACCCAAACTGGACTTTCCGCTTAGGTAAACTAGTTAAAGATCGTCTTGAGGGTTCGGCATTAATTTTGATCTCATTTTGAGTGTATAAAAATCACCACGTGATCACACTTGCACTTTTCTTCTCAACGCGTCTATATACCAAGTATCACAATATCAAGGGTACAGAACTATCACGGAATTGAAATATTCTTGATTAGAGCTCGAAGACCTACTGTAGGATTGAGAATTGTTGAATCCTGGACAAACAAAAACAATATAGGATGTCATTTACAGGGGTTATCAAACTCAACATATGTAGTTATGCACCATGTTCTACGCAGATGAATAATCACAGTAATCTTGCTCGCTCTGTCGCGTTTACGAACTTTGTTCTCAAACCTTAAATAGTGGGAAGTACAATGTCCTGACCTATCGAGCAACGAAAGGCCAACAAACCCTGGCTAGATCGACTTGCCAATCTTATGCCGGGAGTTGAGGTGGGAGCCGTATGCACGCACAGTCCAAGGAACGTCGCCTGATGAGTTAGGCTATTGTTTTTCGGTTAGAGTTTACGGTGCTTACAAATAAAATTCCGAGTGTCCATCGGTTTTAAGACATAATTTAGCAGCGAAGCCGAGTTGAGCGTTACACTAAGACCAAATAAAAAGAAGCTTCACTCACCGGTCCTGCTGCTGTATTGTTACAGATGCCAGTACCTCATACTTCTAAGATAGAGTATGATAGCTGGGACCACAAGTATTCAGAGCCTAGACTATTCGTATTGATCTAGCCACGTAGATTATGCTCAGTATACGTGGGCCATTTGTAAGAACTTTGTCTCAGCCTCCTACTCAAGAAGACAATAGAAACCTTCACGAAGTATTATAAAACCTAACACTCGTCAAGTTGCCAAAGAAATATCTCTTCATCTAGCATCTACAATCTACAACTACAATCAATATCTTCGATATCCTACTTCCGCCAACAACATGAGCAAGGCATTGGTCGTTATCGGAGCCACTGGCAACCAGGGCTCCTCAGTCATTAACCATGTCCTCGAAAACCCCAAGCTGTCTAGTCTGTACAAGATCAGAGCAGTCACTCGAGACCCTTCCTCCGACAAGGCCAAGAGCCTCGCTTCCCGAGGAGTCGAGGTTGTTGTAGGCAACCCTTCCGACAAAGCATCCCTAGATGCTGTCTTCAAAGGCGCCGATACCGTCTTCGCCATGACAACATCGGATCCCGCACATTCAGAGCTGGACCAGGGCAAGAATCTGGTTGACGCGGCTACTGCCCAGGGTGTTCAGTATTTCATCTGGAGCACGCTTCCCTCACCTAAAGCACTTTCTGCCGGTAGATACACCAAAGTCGTTGGTTTCGACGACAAGGCCGCGGTGGAAGATTACATCCGAAGCAAGAAGGGATTGAAGAGCGCTTTCTACGCGCCTGGATCGTTCATGCAAAACTATTCCACCATGGTGCGACCTCAGCCCAGCCCTGAGAAGGATGGATCCTTCATCATTGCTCGTCCATTGGCTCCGTCCACAAAGCTACCCTTGGTGGATATTGCCGGGGATACAGGAAAGTTTGTCGGTGCCATCTTGGCCAACCCAGACAAGTATGAGGGTAAAACATTCTCTGGTGCCACAAAGCTGTACTCGTTGGAGGAACAGGCAGCGATTATCAGCGAGGCCACTGGTAAACGTGTCAACTACGTTCGGCTGCCGGAAGAGGTCTTTCGTTCTTTCTTGCCTCCGTTCATGCAAGACGAGATGATTGAGATGATGTTTTATCAGCAAGAGTATGGATATTACGGACCCGAAACCGAGGAGAAAGTCGCATGGTCCGTCGAAAACGCTCTCGGAAACCCTTCTACGTTTGAGGAGTATCTTAAGAAGAACCCTCTTCACCTGGAGTAGCGAACACCGGGCTGAATTAGTCGAACAAGATGTGTCTAGTCCGAGATGGCAAGTGGGAAAGATGAGAGATAGAATAGGTAGATAAAGGATAGAAAAGAAATAATAAACGGTTATTTTAGATATATATACATATATATTCTCACACGATTCTTATAGGCAATTTACATATAGATAGCTCGAAATATAGTCTTTCTACCTTTCAGATCATAGGCCCGATGCCCACGCAACTGTGTTATTTGTCATTGTTGAATGGACGGACCTCTCGGGGAGAAGCATCATTTAACATATCCTTTAGTCACGCTGGCGCCCTTCTAGTTGTAAAAACCTTCGAAATCACCTGCGGGATCAGACTCACTCAACTTCTAGACTGTCCGAAGCCATCGGCTACATTCACCGACACGTCAAACCTGAGGTCGCCGCCGTGGACTTGAAGCTAGCAACTTCAGCCTATTCAACTTCATCTCAAATAATAGACGCAGATGTAAATAATTAAGGTATCTAGGAAGAATGTGTCGTCCAAAAAAGCCCAAGGTGGGTGTCCTACCAAACTCGGGACCAAACCCTCAAGTTAAGGTCGACGCTTCACATCAGAAACCTATGCACTCGACTTGGCTCCGGCAAAGACTGCAATGCCGTATGGTCGAACCCACTCACTGCCCTGGCCGTCCTTGATAGTTACCTCCAGTCGCTCAATGCCAGCCTTGCCAGCTGCATATGAAGCCACTGACCCTTCAACCTTGACTTTACCCAACTTGGCACCAGTGACGGTAAAGGTTGGCTTGTCGAACCCCGCAGCCAAAGCAGCGAGGTTAACCTTGACAGTTCCAGAAGGCTCGACGAACGCGTGAGGCTCGGCCATAAAGTTTAGGTAACCCTCGATAACAGTGTAGCCTTCACCGCCGGTTGAACCATCCCACCAGTCTGCAATGCCATCATCGTTGGCATCCCAGCTGCTCTCACGACGGGCAGTAGGGAACTCTTCAAGACCACCGGCATCCTTGGGATTGTCAATAAGACCCTTCTTGCCGCTGACTGATCCGGTGTAGTTGTAAGATCCGGCAAGGGTCTCTTGAATGATACGCTGATCGTGGTCGTCGAGAGCTGGCTGGCTGACACCTGAGTCTGATAGGACACGCTTGTACGCCTCTTTCGAATCCTGGGTCTCGACAAAAGATGGGAAGAATCTGTGATAACTCGTTAGATTTTCATACGCTTTGAGTTCTGAGCAATGGGCACTTACTCTTCGTCATAGAACCTCTGGTATGTAGGAGCAGGATCGATAGAAATATCAGCCCAGCAGGCAATATCCTTGTTGATAGAGGTTCCGTCGCCAGAAGAGTATTGCTCCGAGTCTTGGTCAAAGTGGCCAGGCATGGCGTTGCCAGAACAGTGATAAGTCTGCGTTCCAGGAAGACCGTCCTCATACTACCAAAGGAAATTAAATCAGCAGCTGCCAGAATGACTGGATTAGTTGAGACCTACCTGTGCCCTCAGAGCGTAGGTGAGCTTGCTTGCAGGACCAGGCTTGTAGTAGTTACCAACAAAGTTGACCTGGTGAGCACCGCCATCTGTGACACGAGAGCCTATGAAGTGTCAGTAACTTGATCCGAGAGTTATCCCAAAATCAGTGACATACCAAAGTTGTAGACGACATTGTTACGAATATCAAGTCTACCAGCAAAGTTGCCCCGGTTATCGACACCGCCACCCATGGACCAAGAACGGCCTTCGGCGTGGGCGAGGAGGTTGTGATGGAAGGACCCAACATCACCGCCGACTGTCGCAGCGTAACCGTGAGCGGTTCCTTTGGGGTAGTTTTTGTGGCCTGCGACGTTGAGGGGCTCGGAAATCATGCTTCGCTGGAGCGAGATGTTGTATGATGAACGAGAGGAAAATGACTCATCGATAGTCCATCCCTGTAAACAATCAGTATCGAGGCTCCAAAGATTTATGCTAGTGGTCGTACCATGGAGCAACGATCAAAGATAGCATGGTTTGATCCTTGCATGCCCATTCCATCAATGGTGTTGCCAGAAACAGTTCCAGGTCGAACACGGATGTGTCTAAAGATGACATCCGAGGCACCAGTAAGACCAAGAGGGTTACCTTGGACGACAATACCCTTTCCAGGAGCAGTCTGGCCAGCAAGGGTGATATACTGGCTGTTAACGGATAGACGAGATTTTGTGGTGATAACTCCACCAACGTCGAAAACGACAATACGAGGCCCAGTAGCAACAGTCAATGCGTGTCGGAGAGTTCCAGGTTCCTCAGTGTCCTCCAAGCTGGTGACCTTGACAACCTTACCACCACGGCCTCCACGTGCAAAACGGCTATATCAGGTTAGCTGTTATCATGAGCTAGCTTTGGTGACTTACCCCCAACCCTCAGCACCAGGGAATGCCAGTTGTGCGACCTGGAACGTCCACACACGACCAGCATCGGTCTTACCAACGGTAACCACATCAACCCTCCAGTAGTATACATCGATGGGATTGAGTTCTGTAGAATGATTAGCAGACGATGTGATTCATTGCGAGATCATGACTTACCATCAAAGACAACAGAAGTCTCAGTCAAGTCCTTGCCAACGATGCTGAGCTTATCAGCCGAGGTGCCGAGGTAAACGTTGTACTTAAGGTTGGTCGATCCAGAGGGTGCACGCCAAGATGCTTGAATAGATCCATTCTTGGGTTCAACGTGCATGTCGTGGTTCTCGGGGGAAGGAAAGGCAGCTTGGGTCCTGGGACTTGGGCCATCAAGCTCAAAACCATTGATGTAAACATGATCATCGCCACCGATTGGTGTGAAGACAACCTTGACCTCAGCGTCATCTGTAACGGAGAACTCGACATAGGATGCTGCTGCTTCCCAAATGTTGTTTACTTGACCAGACTGCTTCACGTCCTAGAAGACTGTAAGCTAACCAAAAGCGTCACGGAGATTGTCACAGCTTACCGAGGTGAGAGTCTTGCCGTTTACAGACACAGACACGGTAGCCAACTTGGCATCGCTCTTTGCCCAGAAATTGTGCCACGCGAGAAGTGAGTGTTTGCCGTTGGAAAGTCCACCAATGGTCAGAGTAATTGGTCCTCCAGTATCTTCATTCGTCGAAATACCCGTACCGACAAGTCTCTCACCCATTGTCGCCAGAAATTTGGCATAGATGGGCTTGTTCCAATCTCCGTTGAGAGTAACGCCCTTTGGGCCCGAGAGTGTCAAGCTGACATCGTTGACGGTGGTTTTGGCGGAGTTGGCCTCCTCAATGACCCAGAGAGCATCGTTATCCGGATTGTTTCCCTTTCTGATCTGTACCGGGTGAAGGTTGACGCGTGTTGGGATGGTGGAAGAATTATCCTGGGCAATAACAGAAGTGAACGTGTAAGCAGCCCAAGCTGCAATAGTAAAGAGAGACCTCATGATTTAGAAAAGCACCCACCCAGCAGGCACTTAATTAAACCACGGTTGGATGAGAAAGTAGTGACTTGTTGATATGCAAAATCACAAAGCGCCTGTCCCCAAAGGCCAAGCAAGAACATCCCCTTTTCTATTTATTCAGCAGACAAGGGTTCTTGGTGATTAACCGGAGAAATTTACTGAGTGATCTTCATTTTTATTCGACTTGAAACTGACAAGACCCGTTCTAGTATCTGATGGATATAAATTCCCCACCAACCACATAACCCCTTCCTTGCACCAATACCCTGTAATATCTCCATTCATCCACATTTGAGGTCTCGGAGTTTGGAACAATACCTGATGAAGCTAGCGTCATTGGTGGTTTTAGTATCCCAGCGGATCTCTCTGAAAGCTGCAGTGGATAGAAGGCGCTAAATGTGATGCACCACTCCGTAAGAACAATCCTTATATTACTGCTTCTATTTCCAGCTGTTTCAACCGATATCTGCAGCTTGCTCTGTTTACCTGGCGACAATGTGAACTCTAGTCCACGTTAGTATAAATGACATATCATCAAGATGAAGACAGAGTTGACAATAAGTTCCTAAATACTTATTGATATTTACTTATTCTTAGATACCCTAGCTGCTTGGTCCAAACACGTCTGGAGACACTCATGCATTTAACACCAAACCATCTTCATTGTGCGTAACGGATCACTGCAAAAATAGGATTAAAGTGCAGAAAGACTGCCAGTAATGCCCAGGCAGCCAGTACATTAAAACTGTTAAATAGCGACAATTTAACGTTTTCGTAACTTAGGAAAGAAGCTGCTAAGGATGTTAACGCAACGCTAAAGACTTGGTTGTTTCTCCCGGAGCAGCAAGGTTAGCGGCTGTGTAAGCACTTACCCTATTACCTACGTTGAATTTAACCATAATATGAAGTCTTTAATAAGCAAGCTCTGTGCTGCTTCTATCTTCGAAGTAAGTTTTTCCTGTATAAAACAGAGGTTTACAATAGACTAGAGGGAAAGGAAACGGTATACAATCTCTGTGCACATAAACAGGTCTATTTTGTTCAAGGAAAGATTCCTCTGATGCTTATCTAAACTAATGTTTTGGTAAGCACTTCACACTCTACACTCCTAGTTTCTTCAAGTCTCATTCTTATAACTATTTTTGCTCTGGTAACAGGTTCTAACAAAACTATTTTGCATCTTCGACGACAGAGAAGCACCAACTCCTTCGGCAGGCATTACGGGGAATTTCATGCCCTGGTCTGCACCTTCGGATCGGCACTAGGACCCATTGTCTGTCTATAACTAAAAGACACAGATCCAGCTATTTCAAGAACCTTTACGACAACTGTCGCATTGACTTTACTCTGGTCCTCATTCGACCGACCTTTTACAGCATTGGTTGCAATCGCTCCAACCGCGACTAAAGATGTAACAAATAAACAAGCTTTCAGAGCTAGGCGAAACAGAGAATGAACAACAATTCCATAGGTAGTATAGGCCCAGCTACTTTCTTAGCCAGACCAGCTCCCGCGATGCATATTCTTCGTCATAGACTGGGTTAAATATAGATTTAGGAAAAGCACCGATTCATCCTTTAGTCACAGATCTAGTAAGAATACTTTTCCTCGACATAAATACACTATAGACTGAAAAATATTAACCTTAAAACTTATCAAGGTGCAGACCTTCGTGGTAATTTAAAAGAGATAAAGACAGAGGCATTTTAATTTCATTAGGTTTTATTCAACACTTGGCAATATGTAGCCTTCCCAACCATAACCCAACCGCAGTAATCTTCGTAGTCACTCTTTTCTAGTTGTACCTTACCTAGATTTATATTCCTATTTTAGAGGTGTGATAATACGGTTCTTGTAGTCGTGATTGGTGAATATATTAGAGGCCACCTGTCGCCTAGGTAATAACTGTTAGCCCCAACTCTAAGTCGGAGGGATGTGAAAAGTATGTGCCTTTCTTCGTGACTTTTGCCGGTTGTGTTGCGGAAATGCGTTCCGAAGTACACTTTTTGATTCTAAAAGCCCTGTCAGCTCGGAAAGTGCGCTATGAGTTTGTTGTTTGTTGACACCTAAGAGACGACTCGTTCGTTTGAACCATGACCAGTGTACCACATGCCTCGCTACGGTGAACGTCTTGGGATCACCTAAGGAAATGTGTTGGCTTATTCCCTTAAATCAATCATAAAGATTCTCTTTGGATTAGTAGTGGACGGTCTGTTTTATGTGTAAATATAGGATAATTATTGTTCTTATCGATCCTGGGTATTGTCTCAGATTGATCTGGATCGTCCTAATTGCCTCGTTTCCTGAGGTCCATTATGAATTGTGACTCAGAGAGCTGTAGCTTTAAGAAATGTGAGAAGTTAAAAGCAGCTGCAAGAGGTTGTTTTCCTTTATGATAAAGAATGAATGAGAGGGATTGCCGCGCCTCGGTAAGTAGACAGGGCTATCCCACTGTCTAGTTAAGTAATTATGACAGTTGTATTGTGAAATTGGAATGTCAGGTAATTTTCTAGGCGGTTGTTAGGCATATTAATTCTGAGACGTTGTATAGTGTTCTCTAGATCTGTAATCTCCAGCTGTTAATCTATCCCTAAGCTTTTTAAAACTAGACGTTAAATTTTAACTTTTTGTTCTTAAATGCAGATATAGTAAGCTCGCTTTCCTTCTGTCCGTTCTGCTCCTTAACTCATCAAGGTTATAATCTTTCTGGTGAAATTTAGAGTCTTAGTTCTGGTTCAGCAAGCTTTTTGTCCCCGAGTAATGTATCTCATTTGGCTTGACTTGTTTGTCTCTTTCTACTTTTTTTTTTATTATAGGCGGCTTTGTCTAGCTTGTGCTGCTAGAGACGGGTAGCCTCTTCCATTAAGTTCTTTGTATCCGGGAATTTTAAATCAGAGAAATTGTTGAATCATCCTTAAAGATGCCTGATTCCGTGTCCGAAGGGAAGCTGCGGTTAGAGGCGTGCTAAACCATAGTAGCCATTTGCAAAAGATGCGAATGCCTAGTTCTTATGTATCGTACTATCTAACTTTGCACGCCTCTCAAAGGCAATTTATATACACAATAACAAAGAATACAGTTTTTTGCACATTATACGCATCGCTGGCCTGATGCAGCACAATAATTTGTGTATCGTACGTACGCTGTTGTTAATAGATACACTTGATGAAATATATAGGCCGAAGAACGTTGAGATTCTAATGTCTGGAGATGAAGCAAGGAGATGAGAAAGGTGACAAAAATAACAAAAAGAAACTCGAGGGTTGGACTGATTTAGATACTGGCTTAGATCATATAGAAGGCTCTTTCTAGAAATGTCACGCCATGGAAACCCATGAATCGAAGACGCCTGAAGGATTTGTTTATTCGAATATCGAGGCATGAACGGCCTAAAACATCGACTACAGTTCACCAGCAGCACAGCGTCTGCTACTTCGCAACATAGTTTAACTCTACTGCATAGGCCTTTCCATAAGCAATCATTACGCTTCAATTGGCAGAAATACGAGGCAAACTGCCGAAGATGATAACATCCTTTATCAATGGTAGGTTACATTAACCGTCACACAAAAGTGCCGTAATAAGACCACTTAGGGTAAAACTAATATCGTAGACTAATGTAAGCTATAATTAGGACAGACAACAACGGCTCAACTTATCCGAGCATTAATTACACATGTGACGTATACAGCAGGGGTATTAAAGATCCTAGGCCTGACGAAGGACGAGGATTTGAAAAATAAGAGCTGCTACATATTCTTAGGAGATCGTCCTGAATTTATCCATCCAGAAGCGCAGGACGACGTAAGTAGAGGGAACCAAGCCAGTTGTAGCTCTCATCTAAAGCCGCTTCAGTCTCTATAGTTAGTGAAGGCATGTAGGTAGGCATACATGCCTTCCCTTATCCTTGTAGCACTAATAAGGGAAACGCAAACTTATATTAAAACCACCTAATCAACAACGCCGAAACGGGCGTATTGGTTTGAGGAGCGGGCTGTTACTCTTGTCTAAAAAGGAATCCATCCAATAATACTTCACCGCGTTTCTGAATACGAGTTTTTTTAAGGTTTCCTTCCAATCAGTGACAGGGAGGGAGCTCTCCGTCGACAGCCTCAACCTCGTTGACAGACAACCTTGTGAGACCACCTTTCGACCTAGGCTTCCAAGGGGATGTATAAGTATGTCCTTCCCCGCGCAGCAGGTGCATCTTTTTTCTCGCACCATTTAACAATATTGCATCTTCTCATCTTCACGAATCAGCCCACTTTACGACCACAAAGAATGAAGCTCCTCACTTCAGCACTTATCTGCTCGACGTAAGTATATCCCTAGACCTAAGTTCTGCAAAAAAAACGACTAAGCCTTCCACCATCGGCTTATGCGCAGCTGAAGGCTGGAGCTACTGCCACAGCTACAGCTCCAACCCCAAACCAGATTGGGGTTATACCCTTTGCACAAAAATGCATGGAGATTGGCTTTCTTTGCCAGCGCTTCGGAGATTTACTACACATCACAGCGACAACGATAAATACGTAAGTATAGAGAATAGTCTGCTTCAGCACGAATAGTTGCTAATAGATCAAGTGTCACTTTACGATTGATCAAGGATTTAGTAATGACGACTGTGAGAAATACTATGGACCTACTTATGGGGCGTATAGTAAGTTTATATAGAGTTTAAAATACATAGAGAAATCGCCAAGACTGACTCTGAATTTAGATATCCATAATGAGGGCACTTAAACATATTTAACTATCTCGGCGTAGCCCCCGCCCCACTTTATTATTGCTTTATAGTCTTCTATATATTATTATATTATAATAATAATCAGTTAAATTCTAAATAATCTAGAATAAAGT